>BKCP01005627.1:898080-908315 GCA_008636005.1 Striga asiatica
TGTGGCCAAGATTTACTCTTTTCTTTTTATTATTTTAATTATTTAAATATTATTTTGACCCGTTGACTCTGGCGTTGACTGTTAACTTTCGGCGTTGACCGTTGACTTCTGGCGTTGACTGTTGACTTCCGGGCGTTGACTCCGGTGTTGACCGTTGACAACTAACCTTCCAACTAGGTTAGTTCTCTGTAGTTGCTAGGTTAGTAGTTGCTAGGTTAGTTCTCTGTAGTTGTTAGGTTCGTTCTCTGTAGTTGCTAGGTTCGTTCTCTGCAGTTGCTAGGTTCGTTCTCTGTAGTTGCTATGTTAGTTCTCTGTAGTTGCTAGTTTTTTTCAACAAACAACGCCCCGTAAGGGTGGGGGATTGGGCTGGATCCCCAACCTGTGCATAGATCAAGACCCCAAAACAGGGGCCCAAAAAAAACAACAGTCTACAGTCTACAGAGTCTCACAAGCAAAACAAAAAAAAATTAACAATACAAAGTCTCTCTTTGGGGTAACAGGTGCTCGGAATAAAGCCTAATCTAATAAAAGCAATAAACCTAATCTACTGAAAGCGGAACGATGGATATCCAAGCTGGTCCATCCGTACAAGCGTGCGAAGACGGAGTGGAGCAGTGTCGGTCTGAAACGTGAGTGAGCCTGGTATGGTGGCGCCAAGGCTGGCGAAGTAGTCAGCAGGTATGTTCCCTTCACGAAAAATGTGCGTGATCCTGTGATGGACAGACCGAAGTAGAGCTCTAATGCGCATAAGCGGGTGCTGAATCTGCCATGAGCCCTGGTGACCCGATGTCAGGAGCGTGGCGATAGCCGCAGTGTCCAGCTCCATCCAAATATGACTAGAAAGGTGGACAACAATCTGAAGACCAATCTGTAATGCCTGAAACTCCGCGTCGTAGCTCGAGGAGGCCTGAAGGGGCACGTGGAAGGCGGTGATGAGGGCGCCGCTGTGGTCCCGGATCAAGCCTCCTCCTCCTGCAGCTCCGATATGGCGATCAAATGAGCCATCATTGTTCAGCTTGACCCAAGGAGAGCCGGGTCAAAGCCAAACAACAGCTCTGGGCTGAGGGGGCTGAATAGGCGGTGTGGAAGCCACCATGTAGCGGGGTGGCGGCGTACAGCCTGTCCAGTCTCGGGCCGTGAGCCTGCCCAATGCTATGAGGAGTGAAAGATGTCTCTCTACCTGCAAAACAATGTGAGAAAACAAAAAAGTAATATCCCTATGCTTCGCACTATTCCTCTCCGTCCAGGTGAACCAAAGGATCAGACAAGGAATGCTCTGTGAGAAAAAACTCAAGAGCTCAAAGAAACTGTCTGTGGTGGGTAGGGATATATGGGTCCAAGTGGCAAAGTGCTCCCACACTCTCCTCACAATCTCACTCTCTAGAAAAAAATGTGGGTAAGGTTTCGGTCTCATGACGTCCAGTCTCAGAACAACACACACACCGAGAGGGGAAGGAGATTCCCCTCGCGTATAACACAATATCCACGGGTATCCGGCGCAAGAGGAGGCGTCGTTAGTAGTTGTAGTTGCTAGGTTAGTTCGCTTTAGTTGCTAGGTTAGTAGTAGCTAGGTTAGTTCTCTGTGTTGCTAGGTTAGTAGTAGCTAGGTTAGTTTTCTGTAGTTGCTAGGTTAGTTCTCTTTAGTTGCTAGGTTAGTTCTCTGTAGTTGCTAGGTTAGTTCTCTCTAGTTGCTAAGTTAGTTCTCTGTAGTTGCTAAGAGCTGGGCGCATTTGATTCGCCCCATATATATATATATGTATATATATATATGTCATATATATGAACAAAGGCAAGTTTTTTCAAATCAAAGATGGAACATTAGTCTATTCTAAGGTCATCTACAATTCAAAAGTCGATTTTCAAATATGATATGAGATACCATATCGATAAACTGGACATGAGAGACCAACCAACCGAATCGGGTTAACAGGTAAGTCGACTGGTGGTACAGGTCGAACGTCCTCAAGTCGACGGACACACTGCATGAAGAGGTATCGCAGACATGTCGATTTAGAGCACTCAAATGGCCTGATAGAAATTAGACCTGCAGGTATGTTGGTCGAAGGATCGACCTAGGAGACATTGTACACGAGCCTGGCTGGAAAGGCGATCTGCCTCATGAAAGGTCGAGCCAGTCGTATGGTTGACCGTTTAATACGGAAGACTAAATGATAAGAAAAAATATTATTAAAATAATAGAACAACATGAATTGAGTCACGTGTCCTTATAGAATTAGGCAGTTCGGGTAGCACGAACGGGCAGTTTGGGCAGTCTGAGAAGCTCATCTGTGCGGTCTTGGCCCAAATGGAAACACCCCTATATAAAGGGGTGAAGTATGTTCATATACACTTTACATTATATATACTTAGAGGGCTTTTATACTACTGTTGTCATCTTCATTATTCACATATTGTCTTTAGCGTCGGAGGCTCTCGCAAGGAAACATCCCTAACGCTGGTTTGTGCAGGTTAAACAAGTCTTCGATTGGTCAGAAAGGCAAGTCAGTCTGAGGTCTGTTACACACCAAAATACATTTTACAATAATTATCACATCAAATAGTAATTTTTCTCTAGTCATTAAAATTCATTCTGAAACTTAAAAAAAAAGTAAAAAAAAAAAAGACATTCTTACAATTTTCTCTTTCAAATCAACTTTACAATTCAATAATCCTCACATATTTCACATCTTTTTAAATTATATCACGATATTATTTTAATTTATTTGAAAAAAATATGTAATAAAATTAATAATAAATAGATAATTCCAATAATTTGCTCACATAAAAGATAATGAAATAAATATTTATAAAACAATAAAAAAAGCTCTAAATATGTGTATTTATGATGTATTTATTTACTTATTTGGATAATATTTTGCAAATATTAGCACAAAATTGCTAATTTTAGTGTCATTCAATTTTATTTTTCTTATTACAATATCAAAAAATTATTTTTAAGAATATCATTAAGTTGTCAAAATATTAAAAATATTGATAGGAATATCATATTATTTGAACTTATTGCTCATGATTTTTAGAGTGGCCCTTACTGTTATAGATAACTTACTTCAAAATATGGCGCGAGCTAAAAAAATTGCGAGGAGTAGATCGTAGATTGAAACAAAAATATGGCGTGACTAAAACAAAACTTGAAGAAACATCTCGAGCTCTCCCCTTACCTACGGGTGAAGGACATGTAGACTGATGGGGCGTGGGACAAGGATAGGTTAGAGAGGCAGCTGGGCACTAGAGCGGGCTTTAGTGACCAGTTATTAGAGCAGATCTAGTAGATCCCTATCTCGGAGGACGGTTCAGACGGTATGAGGTGGAGACTTACTTCTTCGAGAGTATTTTCTACAAACTCATTTGGAGGGGGAAGTACGGTTGAGTGACCGACCTAACCTTTTCTTAAGGGCCATTTGGATCGACCTGCTTACCCCAACCATCTTTGTCTTCCTTTGGTGCCTTCTTCTACGCCCGATTCTGGTCGACTCTGTGCTGCTGGCAAAGGGGATTTGCTTCCCCTCGCAGTGTTACTGTTGTGCAGAGACCGGTGATTTCCAGACTGAGATGTTTTCCCACTTGTTTTTAGATAGCGAGGTTGCGATGAGAGCATCAGAGTATTTTGCCACCTATACGCATATACCCTTGCCCACTACAAAAAACGTTTCTTTGTTTTCCTAAGTTTTTTCTCATAGCGCACACATTTTAGACACGTGGGCTTCATCATTTCTTGTCTGATCCTGTCGTTCATTTAGACAGAGATAAATAGTGCAATGGTTCTCTCACATTGTTTTGCATTTTAATTGACATTTTTCCTCTTCACAACTCTAGGCAGACTCACGCCTAGAGACTAGACAGGTTGCACTCGCCCCCACATTTCGTGTTGTCTCCACAAAGCCATTTTTTTTGCTGAGACCCAACTCCCCTTGGGTTAAGCTGAACACTGACGGATCTTTATCTTTGCAGCTGGGTTCGGGGGGGTTTCCTGTAGACCTGCCTTGTGGTAGGCAGTGCAGTACTTTTTGAAGTATCCCTGGTTTGTGTTGCTTTTGGCTAGGTTATGAACTAGAAATCAGTTTGCTTGGTTCATTGGTTGGAGCTTTGCTCGTTTTTCTCTTGCTGCTTGCTTTTGTCTTTTGTATTTCTGGCTGTTGGGTCAGCTGGTTTTGTTTGGTATGTGTTCTTGTTTTTTGCAATTTTTTTGTTAGTTAGTCCTTGTTTTGGCTCTTTTGGGGTCTGTTTCTCCACTTTGACTTGTTTGCATTGTTGGTAAACAAGGGACTTGTACCCTGTGGGAGCGGACATTGTATTTACTCGNCTACAGCAAAAGCACCCACAAAAGCAACCTGCCGATATGTACAACTCAAAACACAAAGAAACAAACCTCAAAGGAAATCAAAAACAACCCAAACCTACTAAACAAAGGCATACCAAACAACAAAAGACGAAGAAGAACCACTGGCAAGCATAACTTCCCCTAGTTCTTGAAAGCAGCAACAACAAAAACAGAAGGAAAGCAGCACAACTGATGAAAAAATCCTAGAACTGCCTCCCATCCGAACAGAACCCGAAATCAACCCTGCAAATTATGATTATCAAACTCCAACCAATCGCGAAGGGCGCCATCTACAACCTCTTTTTCAGTCTTCCAAATTTTTTCAAAAAGCCACAAATTCCTTGTTTTCCAAAGTCACCACAAGATATAAACAGTTAATTGGATTCGACTTTGGAAAGGGCTATGCATCTTTTTCTCCACCAAGTGATCCCACCACTGCCTGAAATTGTTAACTTTCTTTCCTCCTTGATGCCAAGAAACAGGGGCAATTTTCCAGACTAATTCAGCTCGTTCACAATGAAAAAGTAAATGCTCCAAGCTTTCCTCATCATTCCCACACATTGGGCAAATAAGACAACCCATAATTTTTTTCCTCTCTAAGTTAGTTCCAGTTGCCAAACAATTATTCATACACCTCCAAATAAAATGCTTTAGTTTATTTTTAACCTTTAACTTTCATATCAGATCCCAACACTTCTTTTGCACCCGGTCGGCATTGCTGCTTTCTGGTAAGTCCCTTGCGCTTCTATATTCTCTTTTGATTGCTCGTTTTGTTGACTTAAGGCTAAATTTTCCATTTGATTCCAGGTGCCAAGTTAGGCCATCTTCTTGCTCCAGTTTGTTTAATGGAATATTCAAAATTGCTTTTGCGTCTATAGGATGAAAATTCCTTTGAATTAAATCTCTGTTCCACCGTCTTCCTTCAACATCCATGAGTTGGTTGACCCAAATAAATTTTGATCTTTGCAATCCCCACCCAACAGCTTGAATTTAGGATTTGAAATGATCCAAGGAGCATCCCTAATTCTAGTATGCTTTACATTCCCAATTTGAACTCTCAGCCCCAAAAGCAACAAATTATACACTTTCAATAAACCACTCCAAAACCATGATTGATTACTTTTAGCTGCAGGTTTGAGCCACCACTCACCTCTAAAATATCTGGCTTGAATTAGTCTGCTTATTAAGGACTCCCTGTCAGTACAAATTCTCCACAAACATTTGACAAGCAAAGCTTCATTAACAATATGGAGATCCTGGAAACCTAAACCACCTTCCCCTTTTTCCACTGCTGAACTCTCCCACTTCATCCAATGCAACTTCCTATTTCCCATAACACCATTCCCCCACCAAAAATTAGCTGTCAAGTTGTTCAAAGTATTGCAACATTTTTTTGGGAGCTTGAAGCAGGACATTACATAATTTGGGATGGTATTTACAACTGATTTTATTAACACCTCCTTACCAGCAAAATTCAACATCTGATTGTCCAGTTGCCAACCTTTCGATTCATCTTTTCTTTTACAAAATTGAATACTTCAGCCTTATTTCGCCCAATTACTAATGGAAGCCCCAAGTAACTGGGATTCTGAGCTACCTTGATATTCCCCAACTGGAAACAAATAGCTTGCTTGAAAATAAGAGGAGTGTTCTTATTAATAGACTGGCCAAACTTTGAGCAATAGATATCCAGTAAGTGTTTGATCATTTGCACCTGATTCAAATCCGCTTTACAAAATAATAATGAATCATCTGCAAAAAATAGATGTGAAATAGCTGGAGCTTTCTTGTGGACCTTAAGGCCTTCCAAAGTACCTTTAGAGCAAGCCACAGACAAAAAGTTAGAAAGAACTTGAGAAACCAAAATGAAAAGGAAGGGAGAAAGAGGATCCCCTTGCCTTAAACCCCTATTAGGAATAACAAAACCTTTATTCTGGCCATTAACTTTAAAAGAAAAAGAAGAAGTGCTCAGACACACCCAGATCCACTTCACAAAAATCTCATGGAACCCCATTTTTTTCATAACTGCCACAAAAAACCCCATTCCATCCTGTCAAAAGCCTTGGACATATCCAATTTTAAAGCCAAGACACAATCCTTTCTATGACGACAATTATTTAGAAAATGAAAACATTCATGACCTATTATGATATTATCTATTATCTGTCTTCCGGAAACAAAAGCGTCCTAACTCTCACTAATGCACAAAGCCAACACACTCCTAGTTCAATTAGCAAGGATTTTAGAAATAACCTTATAAACAACATTACAAAGAGTAATAGGACGAAAATGGCTTAAAGAAACTGGATTTTTGATTTTCGGGATTAAAGTCACTAAGGTTTGGTTTATACATCTAGGAAGCGTGAAGGAGCTAACAAATTTCTTAACAGCACAACAAAAATCTTGGTTAACCAGATACCAAAAGGATTGAAAAAAGATTGGAGACATTCCATCCATACCTGGTGATTTATTCGGATTAAGCTGAAAAAGTGCTGCTCTGATTTCATCTTCATCACCTTCACTGGTCAAATTTTGATTCATCTCTGAGGATATGGATTCTGGAATACTATCTAGAAAGCTCCCATCAATCTCTACTCCATTGGACTGAAAGAGGTTATGAAAACTTGAAGTTATCTCATCCACAATTTTCTCCTCTGTCCTGCAAATTGATCCATCCTCTTTAATCAGCTGATCAATGGTATTTCTCCATCTTCTTTGAACTATTGAAAGATGGAAAAATCTGGTATTTCTGTCTCCATTCCTTAACCATTCGATCCTTGATTTATCCCTCCAATAAATTTCTTCCTTTTCATAAGCCTCTGACAACTGTCTTTTTGCCAATTTCCAGTCCTCCCAATTCCTGTGATTGCCTTGTTAAGCCATCTCCTGAAGTTGCTTTTGACAATCTTCAATGCATTTTGCTGAATTAGATTTGATATGTTTTTTCCAATTTAACAATTCAGCTCTGCAATTCCTTATTTTAGACTGGATTCTGAATAAAGGGTAACCCAAAACAGTTCTTTTCCATGCTTCTTCTACAACCTCCTTCATTCCCTCCAACTTCAACCATCGCCTGTCGAAGCAAAAATAATTCTTCTTTACTTCTTTTTTTTCCTCAGTTTCCATTAGGAGCAGATAGTGGTCAGAAGAGGTTCTTAGGATGTGGTTCACTACAGTATTAGGAAATTTAAGCATCCATCTCTGTGAGCCATAACCTCTATCAATTCGTTCCTCAATAAATTCATCTCCTTTTCTCATATTGCACCAGGTATACAAATACCCTTTGAAACTGTTATCGGCATATTCATATCAGCAATAAATTGAAGAAAACTTTGAAAGCTAGCAACAGGTCTCTCCCTTCCTCCATTTTTATCCGCATTTGAAGCGATCTCATTAAAATTACCCCTTATCCACCATAAATCACCCCACTGATTCTTATCGAGAATGAGTTCCAACCATTGCAAATTTCTCACCCTGCTGTCTGTACTAGCATAGACAAATATTAACCAAAATGGTTCTTCCAGTCCTTCTTTTTTACACTGAATTTGAATACAAAATTCTTTTAAAACAAACTGCAAAACAGTAATTTGCTCAGCCCAAAAAACCAATAAACCACCTTTTTTGCCTTGAGGTTCTCTTTTGTAACATTTGACGTTTCTGACAAATAAAAAAGATAAACTCATGCCAATCTTTCTAGTAAGTAATATTGCCTTTTCTAATTAAAACTCAAACACGTGAATTTTCTTAGTTTACAATAATAAATCAATTTAAAATAAATATTTGTCATATGTTTAAAAGTGTAGTTCATAAGTCACAACTATTTATTAAAAAAGAGTCATCATCATATAAAACGAATAGAAAATATAATAGTTAATATTTTTATTTTACAAATGCAACATTCATGTCTTAATATTATTTACTGTGCAATTCATGTATATTATATTAAATATTTAAAATTTATTTTCATATTTTGACATTTTTATACATGCGTTTAGCTAGATTATTCAAGTCGAATACTTCATGTTTGAACTTGTACTCATTTAATAAATGAGTTGCATAGCACAACTCGTTTTGTAAACAACAAAAAATGTGAGAATGTGTTCAACTCGTATAAGCATGATTAAGCTCATTTAATAACCCTAAACACACAGATACAAACCCATAACTCTAATCAAGTTGATCGCAAGCATGTAAGCCCAATATGTTGATCGAGTTTGACTCTTTTAAATATACAAGTGAGTCAAGTTTGAGCTTTCCCAAGTAGAACTAAACTATGTAATAGTATACAATTCGACACGAATAACAGTTGAAAGTTTTGCAACCTCAGGTGAAAAAAATTTCTAACTATGTCCCTGATACCATGTGAAAAAAAAAAATGCGTAGTTTTTTCATATCAAATATTATACTTTTGTTTATATTAGTTTTGAAGGTATGACATATTTTCTAATAAAAACATATATATTTGTGAAAACAGTATGTCAATCTAATGATTAGACATGGCCAAAACACGGCCCGGCCCGGCCCAGCCCAGCGGGCTGACGGGTTGGTTTCATGGACCTTGAATCGGCACGGACCTAGGATGTGCTGGGTCTGGGATTGCCTAAATAAAAAATAAATAAAAAGAAAAAAAAAGAAAAAAATTAAAAACAATGCGTTTTTTTCCGTGCCGGACTGGACCCCGGCCCACCGGACCAGGGTCGACAAAAATATGGCCCTAGACCGGCCCGGTGGAAATCCGAGCTGGGTCCAAACTCTTGGTCAACGGGTTTGACCGGGTCGAAGCCATGCCGGGTGGCCTGTGGCCACGTCTACTAATAATTAGACCAACCTAATAAAAAACTTATTGTTACCACAATAGTTGTAGTTAGGCACTTAACATTACACAATTATGCACAAGTTTGACAATTTGCAACTATGAAAACTTAAATGCATGTATTAGGCTAAATGCACTACTTAAGATAAAAACATTTTTCAAACAGCCCACGCCCAATTATATTCTCTTCAAGTAGGTATATCCAGAAGAAAAGGTATTTCCTCCATTCTTTTCTACTCTCTGATTGTGTTTGACTATATCGCGTTGGAGAGTTCAAAAGAGGATCCAATGAAGATGCAGGACAAAAATTTTCAATTGGTGAGCTAGTGTTAGGTGCAAATTTGATTACTTGGGTAAGATTAAGTGCCTTTTGAACTCTCTTAATTCTTTTTTCTATTATATCATACATTATGGTAAATAGTAATTACTACTAAATACCAGTGACGGGATAACTATTAACTTCCAAGTCCAAGTGTGTGTATATATATATATATCCCCAAAACCAAAGGAAACGGCCAGTATAGCATAAGTTGTGTGTCTTAATTATTACCGCACACAGTGGGCCATAAGACAATGATTCTGTGTGAGTGCATTCCCGTAAATAAGACAAGATCCATGGGCGGAAATCGCTAGGGTATAGTCGAGTCTGTAAACAAAAAAATAACGAGAAAAAACATAAAAAGCCGTAAAAGATAATTGTTTCCCCCAAACCAAATCTTTTCATTATCAAATTCTCACCGTCGCTGCCCACACACACCGAAAAAGGTGTCGGTCAAATTTCCTTGAGAACAGCTGTCGCCGCCGTCCCAATGAGGAAAGACGGAGCGCCGCCGCCCTCTCCTCTCAATCCCGTCGGCAAGCTTTTCCTCTGCTTCGAGACCAAGACATTCCTCACCGTCTTTTTTTCCCTAACCCTCGTCGCCGTCGTCTGGAACCTCCAGCCTTACTACGAGACCATTTTTCTCTCCTCCACCGCCACTCCCCCCTGTTCCTCCTCAGTCCCCACCGCCGCCGAATCTCTCCCCGTCAGATCCGCCAACATAACCCCCCTCTCCGAGAAGAAGCTTGTCAGCAGCGCCGCCG
>BKCP01005627.1:908322-1034953 GCA_008636005.1 Striga asiatica
CGGAGATCCCAATCGCCGGACTTTCCAGGCCTACGGCAGCGCCGCCGCGCTGTTCGTCCAGATGGGGGCCTACCGCGGCGGCCCGCGCACTTTCGCGGTGGTGGGCCTGGCGTCGAAGCCCACCCACGTGTTCGGCCGCCCGTGGTACAAGTGCGAGTGGGTCCCCGCCGGCGGCGGCGGCCCCTCCGTCCGGACGAAGGCCTTCAAGATCCTCCCCGACTGGGGCTACGGCCGCGTCTACACCGTCGTGGTCGTCAACTGCACCTTCCCGGAGAACCCCAACGCCAACAACTCCGGCGGCCGCCTCATGCTCAACGCCTACTACGGCGAGTCCCCCCGCCGGTTCGAGCGGTTCGCCGCCCTCGAGGAGGCGCCGGGATCCTACGACGAATCCAAGTTCCGGCCGCCGCGCCGGTACGAGTACCTCTACTGCGGGTCGTCACTGTACGGGGACCTTAACCCGGCCCGGATCCGAGAGTGGATGGCCTACCACGCGTGGTTCTTCGGGCCGAGCTCGCACTTTGTGTTCCACGACGCCGGCGGGGTGTCAGCGGCGGTTCGGGCCGTGCTGGAGCCGTGGGTGCGGGCGGGTCGGGTCACTGTGCAGGACATCCGGGCCCAGTCGGAGTACGACGGGTATTATTACAACCAGTTTCTTGTGGTGAACGACTGTCTCCACAGGTACCGCCACGTGGCCAACTGGACTTTCTACTTTGATGTTGATGAGTACTTGTACCTTCCCGACGGGAACACGTTGCAGTCGGTGCTGTCTGAATTTTCCAAGTACACGCAGTTTACCATCCAGCAGAACGCCATGTCCAGCATCCTTTGCCTCAATCAGTCTTCTCCTTCACACAATTATTCCAGGTTCAGTCTTTCAATTCAAGTATATATTCTCAATTAAGTTATTGAATATTTTCCTACACCTGCCTGCAGTTGTTAGTTTTGAGATTGTTCTCCTTTTCATTAATTTTGTTACATTTTTCTATAGGAACAATAACACTTAGGGTGTGTTTTTGGAAATCAAATATCTCATATATCAACTTTAATTTATTATTCATTCATATATGTCTCTCACTTTTACATCAAATTAACTTTTTTAGTTTAAAATATGTGTGTGGATTATTAATTTATGAAAAATGAAATGAAACTGAAAAAGAGAGAAAAAAAATGGATCAGGGAATGGGGGTTGGAGAAATTAATGTTCAAGGACTCGAGGACACGAATAAGGCGGGACCGCAAGTACGCGATTCAGGCAAGCAATGCATACGCAACAGGTGTTCACATGTCAGAGAATGTGGTGGGCGGGACTTTCCACAAGACGGACACCAAAATCCGATACTATCACTACCACAACTCCATCACTGTCCCGGGAGAGCTCTGCCGCCAATTGCTCCCGCCAACTGCAAAAAACGCCACCACCTGGCTCGACAAAGTCCCATATATTTATGACGACACCATGAACAGACTTGCGCCCCTCGTCAAGAAGTTCGAATACCAAACAATCGGAGTTGGTTCCCAGTGAAAATTTAATTTAACATGATAATTAAAAAAAAGGAGATAGAGGAGTCATTCTCATTTTATTTTATTTTTACCATCAAATATATATCACAAGTAAATTCTTTCTTTCTTTTTCGTATGCTTTTCTTTTTTTCTTTTTTTTTTGGGAGGGTTTTGGTTAGGCTTATTGTTATTAGTCTTTTTTTCCTTGATGTTTAAAATACAAAAGAAAAAAAATATCAATATTCTCTTTTTAATTAACTGTTTTCTCTTTTCCCCGGAAAAAAATGTGTGAAATTCGAAGGAGAAAAGGCTTGATTGGCCCACCGAGTCGCGATATGATTGATCATAAATCGAACCGGGCCGTTAAAATTGATTCGGGGCCCCATTCCGAATTTGAGACTTTTATTTTAAGTTTGTACTTTATGTTTTTGGTGATTGCTTTGCTTGGATGTGGATCTCTTGGCACTGTGCATCGACGCCTGAGCTGCCTATAGATTTGTTGTCTCGGTGCATTTTTTATAGGCATTTAATTATTAATAATAATAATGAAAACTCGCCGCCATAATCTTTTTTTTTTTTTATCAAATAAAATAAAATAAAAATATTAGTGTAGTTTGGTTGTAGCGCATGATAAGGGGATCCAGCGGTTAGGGGTGGGCTGGCACGATTTGTTTTGTCTTGTGGTGCTGTTGGCATCAAGACTCACCGACTACAAATACAATCCAAGCAACGATAATAATTGCTACATTGATTTTATATATAATATATTTATATACATAATTGTTAGTAAAATAATTAAAAATATTTTAATTTTACGCTAAAACACGTAACAAACCCATATTATTATATGATTATTATTATTATATAAAAATTGGTAAGGCTCATCCAATTATATTCTAGTTTTGTTTGCAAACTACATCACACTGTAATGGTTGTACATCTTTAACAGTTTTATTTTTCTTAATTGACCTAAAGAATTTTCGAAATTATTTTTGTCCAAGTTAATACTAACCCGTAAGTTATTAAGAATAACTTATTTGACTTTTAAATTTGGAAATCAAATTTAGACTACACAATAAATTCTTTATACATATTATCTCTCAATTTTTTAATTTTTTTTTCGGTTACCTTATTGTTCAAATTTATCAACTAATTCTCTAAAATTAAATTACAAATTTAAAATTTTATTAACTAATATTTGTTCAAAAATCTTTCTGATATTCAAAAGGAATACAGATCAATTTGAAAAATTATCATCAAAATCGTGTTGGTTGATTATTTTTAAGGGAAATGATGTACATATTGTATTATTTAAACCGTAAAGTTGTGAATTATTTGTAGAATAAATCAATTTGTAGTATATGAAATCCTCAATTTTTGGAATAAATAAATTCGTAGCTTTTGAGCCTACATTATATGGAATCCTCAATTTTTGAATTGTTATATTCTAAATAGTTTTATATTGAATAGCCACTATTGTGTGATATTATGCATCATAACTGACTCATGAACCGACCTATCAAACGTGTTGGGGTGAATCAATGAAGATATTATTTAACAAAATCAGTTAGTACTAATCACATTAATCGTAGTAGTTGGAATCCTCAATTTTAAAAAATGTTTGAAGTGATATGTTTTTATCATGTTTAGGAAACTGGTATATTCCTTAATTAAAAAAAATTAATTTTAAACAAAAGACCAATATAATCGGTTAAAAAAAAGGAAGTCAAATATATTGCTAAAATAAAAATATGTTTTCCAAATGAAAAGGAACTTGGATTTATCCTATATGGAAGAAATCTCATCCAAAACATACTGAATTTCGGAATGAAAAAAAATTCAAACTTTCAAAAAAATTTCAAACAAAATATTAGAGGGAAAAAAGTGACTTGAGCGGTAAAATGAAATAATTTTTCAAATATTTTTCCTTCTCTCTATTATATAGTAATAGATTCGGACATTATTAATAACAACATATTTACTACCAAAAATAAAAATGACCATCAGATAAACTTTATACCAAAACCGGATTTATTAATTTTGTCAACTTTATCATAAATTGATTAATTAATTTTTAGAGGCGGTATTTTTTGAAAAATTTTCGAAAAAGATTATCAAGTTTAAGAATTTTAAAAATTTTGGGCGGGATTTTAATTTATATTTTAGGTAAATACAAATCTTTATATATATATATATATATATTAAATTCAAAATATTGAGGGTATGTGCTTTCGATGTTAATCACGATCCTTTAAAATAATGCAAATTTTGTTTCCTATATGAAAGGATGTACCAAGATTTTAATTCCAATATTAGTCCAGACATTTATCGAAGAATAACAATAGTATTTTCTTTCTTTATTTTCATTTTATTTACAATCAAGTAAATAGATGACTGCAACCAAAATATGTGTATATGTGTTTCCAATATTAATCACGATCCTTTAAAAAATACCAATTTTGTTAAAATACAAATTTTCCTTCCTATATGAACGGATGTACCAAAGTTGTAGTTCCAATATTAATCACAATCTCATCATTTATTAGAAGAATCACAACCACAATAAATATGTAAAATATTTTGATTTTTAAATTGGTGATTCAAGTCCCTAGTTGAAAATTTCGTTTTAGTCTGAAAAATAAAACATTACGATGCAATTAAAGAATTTTAATTAAAACTTGTATTTGACAAGTAAAATTTTGCAATAGTATATGCTTTTTTTTCTTTTATTTATGTTTGTTTACAATCACGTAAAATAAATGACTGGATTGAAATTTTATCAATAGTATTTTTTTATTTTTTTTTGTTTATAGTCCAGTAAATAAATGACTGGAGTACTATAATTTAGGGATAAGACATATTGTTTGATATGATTCTGTGATAAATTAGAAAAGACAAATTAAATGCAAAAATTCTGAATTTGAGTATTTAATTTTCCCATAGAACGCAATTTCTGCATTACAAATGGATGCCTTGCAAACGAATTTACGCGGAAGAATTTAGTAAGAAAATAATGTTTCCATATTTTTTTGCAGTTATTTTTGGTAAACAGTAATCTCTTTTTGTATATATAAATATTATATTTAAATATATGATCTTAAACAAATCTTATATGCACTTATCCAAAAAAAAAAATCTTCTATGGTTTTACCGAATATCATTCTAACAATCCGAATTCTTATAATTATTCTTTAAATTTTGACAACCGAGATTTTGTACATTAATTAAAAAAACGAAAAACGTGCATTACAATTCAAATATGTGAATGAAAAAAATTCAAATTAAATTTAAGGGGGAAAAACAGTTTTTTAAGCGGGAATTTGAAATATTTTTTCAAACATTTTTTCTTTTCCGTATTATATAGTAATAGATTATTGGATTTGTTTTTAAAATAAAAGAAGTATATTGATTGACTTCCTTTTTTTTTGCTTTTTGAAGATGATAAAATTGTAAATTATGAGAGGGTTATATGGCATATGTGCTTTAATCATTGATGCTAGAAGCTGTCAAAGTGTTTTATTCCAACTTTCTATATAATATATTATATATATGATGGAGGCAGGCACATGACATTCACATGTCCTCCTCAAAGTAGGTACAATACATACATGTATTTCTTCCAACAGATTCGTCCTAGGTCGTAGTCAAGAATCAATGTTTAGGAGTAGAATCAGTTAAAAACACTGGCATAAGTAAGTAATACCTGAATCTTCTTTATTTTGTCTAAACTGGTGGCACGACGAGAGCGAGTGGTCAAAATATAAGGTCAAATGTAATCACATAATTCACATTAACCAGTATACAGAAACGTAGACTGGCTATGATACCAAATTGTAACGCCCCATTTTTATTTGCCGAAATTCAGAATAAATTTTTCAAAATTTATTTCAAAACACTTGAGGCACTACTCATTTTCCAAATACAATTTCAATAATATCACATATTGCAATTCCCAACGAGTTCAAAATTCATGAATAGTCAACACCCAACCGGGTTCAATAATCATAAATAGTCAACATCCAAACCGGGTTCAATAATTGACATCCACTCCCAAAACTAGGTTCATCAAAACCATAAATACTATGGAGTACACTCCCTATCAATAATCCAGTATTCAACATAAGTCAGGAATGCATAATTCATAATAAGCAATTTAAGCAGCGGAAATAAGCGATAACATGACCACCACTCGCTTCTCTCTGTCGTGTCCGCAATTACTAACCTGCATCAATGAAGAGCAGGTGGGGATGAGCACAATAGGAAATCGAGGTGCTCACCACTATGCAATAATTAATATTAAATTTCATAAAATAAAGCAGGTATGGTCGTAGTATGAACACAAATCAATTAATATCCCATCTCCTTCCCAGAGTCAACTCTCGTGTGCACACCTATACCAATAGGCCACTGCTGATACACGTATCGAAAACTCCCGCGGGCCTTACATTCGATGCCCAGACAGTGGGAGTAAATCCACCCCGAATGCCCGGAAACATCCCATCGGACTTACATCGAGGATCACCAGCCAAGGCTCACGCCCTGACTGCCATACATAAATAAAGGAGACACCCCATCGGGTAACTCGCGAAGGAGGACTGGCAGGCCGCGACGTTACTGATGCGGGGTTCGCCGGAGTGAAGCGGAGCAGCAGGCGGCGATTGGGCTGGGGATCTACTGGTCGGAGGGCGGTCCTCGCGAGAACGATGACCGGAGATGGTGACGGAAAGGGAGGATATGCGAGAGAAAGAGAGGTGATGGCTTCCGTTTTCAGTTTCGAGAAGGGAGAACATATTTTGAGAGAGGATTGAAGAACGACTTCTCTGATTAATAGGTGCGAGAGGGAGTCGAACGTGAGGAGAATTTCACAAACAAATCGGAACAAAATTTTGAACTGTCGATAAGGAGCGACTCGGTCGCTGCGCGTGAGGATGAAGTAGGAGATAAATCTGCCAATCTCAAGCAAATTTGGGTATAAGTGATTTGGGCCGAAACCATCTAATACATTGGGCCAGGATTTATTAGCAAGGAATTGGGCTATTTAATTCACATAGCAAAATGGACTGAAAAATAAATTTAATATCACGGTTCGGCTCTCGGGCCCGACTACGTAGCGATAATACGGTTTTTAGTCGAGCTTGATAGGTTAAATTGGATCGGCTCGCAAATTAAATCGCCCAGTAAATACATAACCGGATATAATATATTTTTATAATTAACACAATTTAAATTTTAAAATAATAATAATATTAATAAAAATACAAATACACATTTTTAATTAAATAATAACATTAGGCAATTAGGCAATTAATTAATATTTAGACAAATAGTCAATTTGACAAATAAATCACATTCGACAATTAATAGTTTATAGCATTCAATAAATAATAATAATAACAATTAAATGTAAATAATAATAATAATAATAATAATAATAGAAATCCTCAAAAATTCCAACGTGAAACGGGGCATTACAATCTATCCTCCTTAAAACATTTCCGTCCTCGGAAATGCGAAAGTACACACATCCAAAAGGAACGCTAGACTCGAACGGGAATTTCCAATCACGAGGTCCGTCATCACTCTCCGGAACTCGATTTTGTTCCCATCAGTCATATCGTCTTATACTAACAGGCATACACTCACATACAGGAACCAATCCGACTCGCCTTATACTCATATGTTTACCTTCTTGCTTGGGAGGGTGATCAGTCCTGCCCGAGCTCAGGCGTACATCTTCTTGCAAGGGACCCAGTTCGGTTTAGCCAATACTCATGAGTATCAACGACTTATTTCGTACCTAACAGCACACAAGACCTCAACAGGTCGTTCGGTGTGTTGTCAGCGTACTCCGACTACCTCACCATCAAGGTGAACACGTGACGCCAAGTTTCAATCTCGTATCCGAGTCACACTGATAACTTGCTCACGATTTCATCACGGCCATGTGTCTCTAACAGAGACAACGACACGGTACCACATACATAAAGCACGACACCATCAAGCTCACACTCTCATGGTATCGACTCCACGAGTCGAACGCAACCCTTATGCACAAACATAAGGCCCGACCCAAAGCAACATGACATTCCCAATTTGCCGACTCAAGAAACTCTCGAGTGAAGCATAGGGGCTCATCAACTATACTCCTTAATCAGAAATAATCGATTAAGGATTTATACACATTTTAGTGGAACTTGGGGCTCTCGGTTTAAGGTTCGGGGTAACATAAACAGCTCAGCAAAAACTGGTCGGTCAATAAATTGAATCGAAGGTTCGGGGTTAGGGTACTGTCACCTAAGAGGTGGCACGTTCGCTAGCGCTGCATAAGCGGGGCGCTGGGACGCGTGCGTACCCACCTACTCAGAGACCAGTTGTAAGGTCGAGGCTTGGCCGCACACGCTGGCCTGGGGAGTTTGTGCGTTCGGTGATGGCGGCTGCAGTTCGCATGCGAGTCAACAGTCGGCCGCGCGCAAGCCTCCCGTCTCTCAGCATGGTCGTGCGTGCTCGGCCACCACTTCGCGTGGCTACACCCAGTCAGGGTCGGTGTTTGGTCCAGGTCTTCACAAGGAGTTACAATTCAAGGCTACCAACAAGGAATGGTTTTACCAAATTTCAAAAATTTTGGGGTCAACAAAACAACATATATTTCAGGTATTCCACAATTTCAAAGTTCAAGGGTTTCCGAAAATAGAAAGGTATAAGTCCGAGTTCCAAATCCACTTCATTTCCCAACGACGCATTCTAAAACGCGAAGAGATCAACGATTGAGATAGACGAGAATTCTCAATGAAATTCTAATACAGTTATTCAGTCAGAAATAATCTCCAATCTGCAGCTTCTGCCGATAGATACAATAAATAGCTCGCCTCAGCTCTTCCGACTAACAGCGTCGGCCGACACATCAGCTCTTCATCGGGTAGCTAATCGTGTCAGCAGTCCTAAACGAGCGCAACTCACTTCTCAATCTTCACACTAAGGAATTTGAACGTGGAATTCCTCCTGGGATTCCGAAAGGAGGAAAAGAACAAAAATTTTACGATGAACAAGATTTAGAATAATGACGGGTCCGCACTACGCGATGTGTTTGCTCCGGACTCGTCTATCCTCCTTAAAAGATTTCTGCATAATTCTTTAAGGTGGAAAAGCACTCCATCTGGATAACAGCAGGAGATAACACAAAAGCACTTATAGGCGGTGAGCTCGGCTCGTCAAGCACCTTCATTAAGTCCAGATGCTATAATCAACATCTACTTAGACTTAAATGGAATTCACAATTATACTCAGCCGAACTTATTTCGACTAAGTTGTTCGTGAAGTCCTGTAGACGTTGGAACACTTAAACTCGATATTAAGACTCAACCAAACATACATGGGAGTTCACATAATCCAAAACAAACATTGACCAAGTCAAGCACTTAAAGAACCGCAAAACGAGTCGATTCACAGTTTTTTTTTTAGCAAAAGCCATATATTTAAAAATACTAGATTTTAATCACAAAATTAGGTTGGTCAGGTTATCATACGAATTTCACTCTAAAATTCTCACCAAAATTCCACCTCCCATAATTAAGCAATACCACAAATGTTCAGCCCCAAACTCAAACTGTGCTATTTTATAAAATTCAAGCAAAATTATGGCAAAAACGAGCATAAATTAGCAACCAGATTAAATGAATGAATTAACCTATGAAATTTTTATACCACAGACTACAGCATGAGGGTGGCAACATGTCAAAATTTCAGCTCTGGACATTAACTGTACGAATTTTAAAAATTCCTACAAGTTTTTAGCAGATATCGAATTTCAGTTAAAACCAAACCAAATTGAACTCCAAAAATTTCCATCTTTTAACAGCATGAAAAGACATATAAAACAAGTGCTCCAGCCAAGTTTTAGAATTTTTCAACGACTAACCGATTTATGATGAATAAAATAACTTTTTGCAGAATCAGAAAATAAATTATTTACTCCATTAAAATTAGTCCAACAATTCTGAATATTTTACACAGAATACAATCATAATAGTGGCATAACATACTAAATTTTCAGCCAATTTAGATCACTACACAATTTATTATGCAATTAACATGAAACTGACCAGAAATCATTCTAATAATGTAAAATAGCTACAGGCCTTGGAAAATTACGAAATTTTAACAGAAGTCAGATGGTCAACAGATGACAAGACCTTCAAAATTTCAAGGCAAACAAAGCAGTACATAATTTTTAATAATTCCAACACTAAAACAGTAGTTATTAAGGTTCAACAATTTATCTACGACTCGATTTACGATGAGTTCATCCAAAGTCTTCTCCATAAGACTAAGGACGATACAACGTTCCAATCCACAACGACTATATCACGAATCGACGAGGTCTCGTTCGATTTCTTAAAATCGAAGAGATCGTCTACATATATTCAATATATATTTAAACCAATTTCAAACTCAAGAACACAAAATTATCATAGGCATATTCACATCTGATGGTCTTAGTAACTATAGTTACAGACCTCAGAATATCCCACATTTGAGACTTCTTCGGTTGTCTGCTCCCTTCGTTTAAACCTTTTCCTTTCGAGATGGCTCGCGAATGGTCCTCTTACGAAGACACCAAAACACATCGAGAGGACTGTTATACACAGAACTCAACTCGATAACACCATATCAAATTTCTAAACAAACAAAACCTCAAGTTAGAACTTAACTCTATATCGCTAGAGTTCAATTCATGCAACTAAGGTTCACCACTCATCTAGAGTTCCAGAACGTTTAAAAGTAGGAGGATAAATTCCTAAGCTCCGGTTTCTTTTCAGTAATCAATACAATCAATGCACAATAATCTTAAATCATTCAGGTACTCATACCTGAGCTGGCGCGGCACGACGAGAGCGAGTGGTCAAAATATGAGGTCAAATGTAATCACATAATTCACATTAACCAGTCTACAGAAACGCAGACTGGCTTTGATACCAAACTGTAACGCCCCATTTATATTTGCCGAAATTCAGAATAAATTTTTCAAAATTTATTTCAAAACACTTGAGGCGCTACTCATTTTCCAAATACAATTCCAATAATATCACATATGCAATTCCCGACGAGTTCAAAATTCATGAATAGTCAACACCCATAAATAGTCAACACCCAAACCGGGTTCAATAATTGACATCCACTCCCAAAACTGGGTTCATCAAATCCATAAATACTAGGGAGTACACTCCCTATCGATAATCCAGTATTCAACATAAGTAAGGAATGCATAATTCATAATAAGCAATTTAAGCAGCGGAAATAAGCGATAACATGACCACCACTCGCTTCTCTCTGTCGTGTCCGCAATTACTAACCTACATCAATGAATAGCAGGTGGGGATGAGCACAATAGGAAATCGAGGTGCTCACCACTATGCAATAATTAATATTAAATTTCATAAAATAAAGCAGGTATGGTCGCAGTATGAACACAAATCAATTAATATCCCATCTCCTTCCCAGAGTCAACTCTCGTGTGCACACCTATACCAATAGACCACTGCTGATACACGTATCGAAAACCCCCGCGGGCCTTACGTTCGATGCCCAGACAGTGGGAGTAAATCCACCCCGAATGCCCGGAAACATCCCATCGGACTTACATCGAGGATCACCAGCCAAGGCTCACGCCCTGACTGCCATACATAAATAAAGGAGACACCCCCATCGGGTACGTTCTATAGCTATGGGGATAACCGTTCGACGGCCAATATAGCTCACATCGAAGGCTACATGGTTCACATGCATACTTTGATCATACCACAACAATAACAATTAATTAATGCATAGAAACTTTTCAAATAAAACCCACCTGGATGTAGCAAGAGGTATAGCCAAACACAGAGTTGAAAGAATTATGGCACAAGTTCAGCTCGAAGGACCTACAACAATTTATAATAATCTATCACTTACTATTCAATACGAAACAGCACATAAGACACATATACTTAGCCGAATTCACATCGACTAAGTGACTCATGGATTTCCTTGACCGAGTTAGGTACTATGGAGTGACTACCAGACCTGGACACAACTCAATTACCTCAACTAATACACATAAGTCATGCCAACATTAATAAAATTCAATCCTAACCCAAATAACCGATAACCGAGCATTAAGACTCCAAAATAAACTAAATTCAGAATTAGGAGTTAGGCTCAGCCCATCAACCTGAAACTTTACCACATTATAAAGCATGCAAAAACACATAAACTCACCAAGTTTCAGCCCCCGGGAACATTTTTAAATAATTAAGGCAAAAACAACGCCAAAATCAGCGTTTAACAGTTCGCATAGCTACACTTTGAATTTTGATCTGCAATTTTTACACAACCTAAAACATCACACAATAACAGGTTCCTGAAAGTTTCAGCTCAAAAATCCAAGTGTACGATTTTTAATGAATTTCACAAGTTTCTGCACATAAACCATTTTAAGCATTTGAACTCGAAAAATTCAAAAATAAAATTAGGGGCTTGGCACACATATTCCACATACTCAGAGGCACAACATATCAAAAATTCAGCTCAAATGGATAACAACTCGATTTTTGGTGAATTTATTACGGTTCAGCAGCATGCTCGGTCTCGAAAAATCATATCTCTCAAAATACAACTCGAAACGACCTCAAACCAAAACTAACCGATCAAGGACAACTCCAAGTACCTTTAACTCCAGGATTTCCACGAAACGAACCACATAATATTCAGTTCGACAATAATTCAAAGTGACGGCAATCACTTTGATATCCAATTTGCGAATAAAAATAATTACTCAACTAAGACACGAATTTAAATTCACGAAGCACGCTTAACACCCATATCATATAAACGAACTCATAAAATAATATATAGAATTTAAGCGAGACGGGTCGAGCCTTGTACCGTTCTCGAGGTTCGTTTGAAAAACGGAAACGAGGAAACGAATGGGTGCAACCGCACGGGTACTCGGGCTCGACGGCGGACTCACGTGAACAGAGGCTGGTGGTGGACGGCAACAAGGCTTCGTCGAACGGCTGAGCGGGGCTTCCGACGACGAACAAGCTGCTGCCCGACGAACGGATTCTCGGTACCGGCAACTTGCAGCCGTTCATGGAGACGGCTCGCTTGAACGGACAACGATGTAATGGGTTGTTGCGATGATCGTACAGAAGCCGACGGGACGAGCCGTCGTGTACCGTTCTCACGTAAGGTACACAAACAATCGAGAGGGAGTCGAAACGGGGCTCGACAAAGCACGCTGCTTGGCTATGCTGCTGCTCGGTGGACTCATCTTTATCGCGAAGGTCGCCGGAGGTTGCAAGCTCGCGGAGGTCGGAACGGGTCCTGCTCGGGGCAGATGAAGCTCGCCGGAAGTTGCTGCGATGGTGGCTCGTGATCTGCGACGTCGGGAGTCGAGCCTGCACGGAGGAGGATGGTGGTGCTCGGAGTTGCAGCGGCTCACGGTGGTTGGTCGACCCGCTTCTGTTCGCGGCAGAGGAGGTTGGTCACGGCGCGGTCTGTCGCGGCGTGGGGAACTCGCGAAGGAGGACTGGCGGGCCGCGACGTTACTGATGCGGGGTTCGCCGGAGTGCAGCGGAGCAGCAGGCGGCGATTGGGCTGGGGATCTGCTGGTCGGAGGGCGGTCCTCGCGAGAACAATGACCGGAGATGGTGACGGAAAGGAAGGATTTTGCGAGAGAAAGAGAGGTGATGGCTTCCGTTTTCAGTTTCGAGAAGGGAGAACATATTTTGAGAGAGGATTGAAGAACGACTTCTCTGATTAATAGGTGCGAGAGGGAGTCGAACGTGAGGAGAATTTCACAAACAAATCGGAACAAAATTTTGAACTGTCGATAAGGAGCGACTCGGTCGCTGCGCGTGAGGATGAAGAAGGAGATAAATATGCCAATCTCAAGCAAATTTGGGTATAAGTGATTTGGGCCGAAACCATTTAATACATTGGGCCAGGATTTATTAGCAAGGAATTGGGCTATTTAATTCACATAGCAAAATGGACTGGAAAATAAATTTGATAACACGGTTCGGCTCTCGGGCCCGACTACGTAGCGATAATACGGTTTTAGTCGAGCTTGATAGGTTAAATTGGATCGGCTGGCAAATTAAATCGCACAGTAAATACATAACCGGATATAATATATTTTTACAGTACACACAATTTAAATTTTAAAATAATA
The DNA here is from genome assembly GCA_008636005.1 of Striga asiatica. Lineage (NCBI taxonomy): Eukaryota > Viridiplantae > Streptophyta > Magnoliopsida > Lamiales > Orobanchaceae > Striga > Striga asiatica. The sequence goes on from BKCP01005627.1 coordinate 922,037, forward strand.
ATAATATTAGTAAAAATACAAATACACATTTTTGAATTAAATAATAACATTAGGAAATTAGGCAATTAATTAATATTTAGACAAATAGTCAATTTGACAAATAAATCACATTCGACAATTAATAATTTATAGCCTTCAATAAATAATAATAATAACAATTAAATATAAATAATAATAATAATAATAATAATAATAATAATAATAATAATAATAATAATAATAATAATAATCCTCAAAAATTCCAACGTGAAACGGGGCATTACAATTTCGGACATGAAACACAAGGAGCTAGCTGGCATGTTCCCTGCATAAGCAAAATGGGATTTCGGCATATCATGGCATGTTTTCTACTCATTCAAAAATCAAAATTCTTTAAAAAAAAAAAAGAAAAGAAAAAAAAGAAAATCTGGGCGAAATGAAAGAAGCTCAAACCTAAGAAAATAAGTTAGTCTATAGGATTAGTCATATATGCTACAGGACTATTTATGGTCTAAAGAATCAGAAAGAACTCATCCATTCTCTAAATAAGAACGAATATAAGGTGAACTCAAGCGAGCAAAGCAAAATTATAATTAAGACCACATGTAATAAGTAACTTGAGAAAGCAAAGCAAGAACACCTACTTAACTACGGATTTAACAATAAATACAGAGCTTTTTGTCCCGACACGTACCAGGATTCAGGAGGCTTTGCTGGCAGCGGAAGCAGTTTTTGGAAAGATGACGTTGGTTGTTCGAGACTGACGGCGGCACATCATCAAATGGGGTAATTCGAAAAAGGTGGTGATAAGACCTCGCGAGGTGGGGTGAAGATAAGGTTCGGCTCGAACGGCTCGAAAAAAAGAAGAGTGATAGCATAAAAACCAAGTTGTTGGAAATTGGATAACTCTTTTATGGCGCAGTCAAATTATTTTAAATATAACTTTTGATGTAGAAAATATTTTAGATTGATTTTTGAAAATACAGGAACTCAATTGACAGAGGTACATTTTCCGTTAGACCTCGAATGCAAACGAGCAAGTTAAATGAATGAAAACTGGTCAAACCTAAGCCACAAGCTGCAGCCAACTCTACAGAAAAACTGCTCGCACATTGATCGTATTTCGAGCGTAACTTTTTCTATAAAACTGATAATTGAAAGATTTTTGTGCCCTTAGAAACACAAGAAACAAATCTACAATTCGTGTTAAGACATCACAAACGTTCAACTAAATTATGATTCCCGAAACAGCAAGGGAAGTACAGACTTGTACGACCACGATTTTTAAAGGGGTCTGACTGCGCAACGGAAAAACTTTTGACGTAACTTTCATTATAAAAATAACAATCACCTGATTCTTAATTTAGATGAAACTTAAGAGACTGAACTCCAAATGACTAGAAGAGTTTGAAATCATTCGACTGAGTTTCAGAGGTCAAAAATAGCAACGAACAACAATCAGTACAAGGGTCTCAAATAGAGTTTTCAAAACTACACTTAAACGAACATAAATCAACACGAGACAAGGGCTGCAATAATGATTCAAAGCTCGATTCAACAACAATTTGGGACAAAAGGGAGTTCCAAATCCATATAATTTTCACAAAACAAAACAAAATTAAATATCCAAATTCCTTCACTTCACTCAAAATGAATCTTAATTTTCGACAAAAGATCTAAGCCAAAGAAACACCAATTAACACAACAAAGGAGGATCTGAAATTTCACCTCCTTCCAGAATCTACAAGCAAAGGAGTGAATAGGATTGAATTGGATCAAGCCTCGGATATAGATCTCCTTGGCACCGGTTACATGTCCCTCAGCGGCTTGCGCTATGGTCGACAAGGGGATGAGAGGGTTTTTCGAGAGGGGAAAAAGGATGAATTTATGTTCTGGACAGCTCGCGAAATGGATTCGCGGGCGCGGAATTAGGCCTCTGCTTGACTTTTGAGGCTCGATTAGCTCTAACTTCTTGCACGCTTATCCGATTGACTTGAAATTTCCACCCACGTTCCTCAAATCTTTTTTTCCTCGTCTCGAGATGCGCAAATAGATGTCACCACGCAATTAATAAATATGCTCGAAAATGGTTCGCGTGGCTCGGACGTGGTTCGGACGGCTCAGAAATGACTCGGAAATGGCTCGTCTTCCCAAACACGAACAATTTGGACCTAGTCAGCACAAAAAAGATGAAAAGTACGTCAAACCACAAAAACACAAAACGGGAGCAAAAATACACAAAACACGATAAAATAGACCGGTCGACACTAAAACGAACCTAAAAAGACTAAACTAAAGCACATATCACATGAAAATAAGCACAAAAACACAATAAACAACTCCCCCACACTTAAGTCTTTGCTTGTCCTCAAGCAAAGAAAACAACAAATAGCTCGAAAAGAAAAATTGAGAAGTCCAAAATTAACGAGCATGCGAAATGAAACTCTCATCTTCATCCGGATGTCCATAAAATCAAAATCCAATCCGAAAACACGTTCCCCACATAGTGAATTCATACAAAACAAAAACCCGTCCCAAGTTATTCTACACATGATTACTCGATTCAAACTCCTTTCTTCCACATACACGTGCAAAAAACTATAAATGGTCTACTAAACATGTACAATACGATAAACACGAACCAATAAGCCAACTCCCATTATTTCGATTGTTTGCTTTGCTTTTTTTTCCAAACGAGGTTTCCTAGACAATGCTTATCTAGGTTTAACCTCGAGGGATCTCCTCGAGTTTCCTAGACCGGTTTCCAGGGCTCATTATCCAATTCCACGAGGTGGCTCGGGATAAGGGAAGCCTAGTCCGTACCTCCTCGCGAACTCACGTTTTATTCCTTTTTTTCTCTTTTTTTTTTTTGAAGGGAGTGGCACACAAGGATACATCACGAATACAATATAATGAATATCCCAAATCAATCAAAACGTACCACAAGTGTATAGCATAACACATTTACAATAATCGAACATAAGGCAAGTATGTCTCAAGATCATCAATCGAGAACAAACGAGGGACAAAACAATTTCGTGAATTCACATGCGGGTTCCCATGTCAACGAATTATCATTCAATTTTAGGACACCGTCCAATTCATCAAGTACATAAAGCACAGACGTTAATAATGAAACCAATCAACCATCTCGACTCACCACTTAGCCATCTTGACTCTTGGACTAACATCGAGCTTCATGCGGGAGAGACGACACAAAAACTCAAACAAAACCGGTCCAAGACACGACAAATACGAAAAATAAGGCACCAAAAACGAAAAAAATATCGCCTAAACATGCATAATCACTAAATCCCTCCCCCACACTTAAAACAAAGCAATGTCCTCATTGCTTGATCAAAAAGCATAGAAGAAAGCACATAATCATGTAAGTTCATGCGATAGAAACGAGAACGAAACATGATAAACAACATACAAAAGAAAGGAAACACAAAGACACATAAGAACAACTAAGAGAAAAAGAAAATAAGAAAAGAAAATGCGTACTCTACACGGTGATGCACCACCGTGTGTCTAATGGTTTTCGTCTGGTGGGAATAACGAGTAATGATCCGATGTCCTCGAGTGCAAAATAAAACCATCTGAATGATTGAACAATGAAAGTATATTGAGCCATACGCCATCCTAGCACTAAGACATTAAAAGCATAAGATAATCCCCTCCGTCGGCTCCGAGTAAAGGCCATATGTATGTGTCTCGGAGGGATAATAACCGGGAATCCACAAACTCGACGAAAACACACGTATGCGTGAAAGCTCAACAAATTCAACAACTCTACACGCTACGAACACCACATTTCCCAAATAATCAACAAAATCTCCACACGACCCTCAACACCGGAAATCAATCACCAAAACTCTCAAATTGTCAACATAAGCCCACGAACTCCCGATACACCTCCCCCACACTTAGTATATATCACCTCCAACTCAATAAAGTCACGCCCAATTCAAATACATATGGCATGAGTAGGTCTAAGTGAAGTACCTTGTAAAACGATGATCTCGATGCCAAGAGTAAGAAAAATCGGGCAATGAACCTCGATAAAGCTCCAAGAGAGTGAAAAATCCACGAAAAATAGGTGAAGGAGGTGGAATCGCCACAAAATAAGGTTTTCGGTGGCTCCAACGTCTCGAAACAGTCTCGGGAGGTCGAAAATGTCATTTCCGGCCAGAAAATGTCGCCGGCGGCCGAAAAATGGGTCCCGAAAGGTTCGCCGGAAAATATGGCCGGAAAAGTCACCGGTCGCCGGGTGCGCCGGGGCTCGGTGGTTCGCCCGATGGATCGATGATGGCTCGGGTACGGTGCATGCGGGGCATGGGACATGCCTCGGTGTGCTAGGGTCGCTAGGCANGCTCCGGGCTGCCTCGGGCCTGTGCGGGCCTAGGGTCATTTTTTCCATACTTAGGCATATTTTGAGCATTTTTGACCGATTTTCGACCCGATTTCAACCCTTTGCCATATTTCGCCCAATTTTCAACATAATCTCGGCCCCGAATCCCGTTTCCTTCTCCGAAAATACCGTGTGTTGTGTGGTTTGCAGGGCTATTTATTTTCGATAAAAAATAAAAAATAAGAAAAAAGCAAAAACCGTGGGTTGCCTCTCACGAAGCGCTCATTTTAACTTCTTGAGCTCGACGTCCCAACCAAAATCAACCGGGATCCAAGAAGAAATGACGATCATGCCACGCCTTTGTATTCTCCAAAAGAAGTCGGGACGGTAGAACGGTACAAAGACGGGTCAAATATACTCTCGTGGCCAAATTCTTGTGAAACCGAGCACGGATATCAACAACCACCAAGAGAAGAGATAATGCTTTACGAACCAAAGCCCCATTCTCGACCTCCGAAAATATGAAAATGTCCGTGGAGCACGTCGAATCGATCCCAATCATCATGTGTATCACCTCAGATGCGTACTCATCGATATCAAGCATCGGGATCATGGGTGTGAACACGCTAGACTCCTCCAAATAGTCAAGATCCTCAACAATATGAAATGACGACCCAAAGGACATATGAACCACGTCATACTCAACATCACAAGTCAAATCATCAATCAACGCACACCTCGGGTCCACTACATCACATAATGGCTCAGAATCCTCCTCAACAACATCCACCACATCATCAACTACCTCATCCTCCCCCTCAAAATCATCCTCCCGAGTATCAAGTCTGCTAGAATCGCGAAAATCATGAATAGGCACACTCAACTCCCAAAATGAATTATCACCGATACCATACACCATATCAACACCCGGTTCCATATGCTCACTCTCAATAACCAAATTTGAACTCAAACCACAATCACCGGAAGAAAGGTTAGACGTACCTAATGTGGAATGTACGACCGAATCGTCAAGAGAGGATATTTCCTTAGCAATCAAATCGTCGATGTCCTCACTCGTGTCGAGAGGTTGCGTACCGTCATAAACGAGAGTGAGACCCATCTCTTTCAAGGAGGCAAACCTATCCACAATAGCTCGAAACTCTCCCTCTAACCGAATACTCTCCCGAATAATCCTCGCCGATAGAGAACAATACCTACCGAGCGAAATGTGAGAGGCGTCCAAATCAAGGAAAGCAACCACGGTAGAGTCGAACTGCGTGAGTGTCGCTCGAAGAATGGATAGAATAGGAATAATCCTCCAACTATGAAACTCCTCGATGATCGACATGAAGCTCGCAAGTGCCTCTTGTGTGCTCGTCAAAACCTCTCGGTGACGTTCGGTAGGCTCAATCATTGTTGGAATTGAAGCTTCGAAATCCGATATATAAGGTTGGCTAACCGATGGGTGCTCGTATGATGGAGAGGAAGGAGCATAGGACTCGGTTTCTTCTTTTTCGCATATGGAAGCCATTGAATCACGAAGGAATTGATTGCACTTCTCCAATTTCTCCATTATTTCGTCTAAACGTACTCGAGAAGCTTCTCGAGTAGGCTTGGATGGAGGTGTCTTTTCATAATCGGGAGACGGAGGGCAGTAGTAGTGCGGAGGTGGAAGATTGAAATAATGTGGCTCGTCGTAACCCAGAATGTCATAACTATAATCGGCTCAAGATGTCGGGTAAGAGTGGCTTGGGCCATACCCATGAAAAGTAGAGCATCCGTCATAAGAGTAAGACGATGAACAACTCGGATACGAACGGGGTAGCTCTCCATACGTGAACATCTCCTCTTGATAGTTGTCAGGGTATCCACGAGATGAGCTTCCGGCACAAGAATAATCATACGGGTCCATCGAAGCTCCTCAAATGAACTATCTCGCACAAGAACAACAAAAAAAGCAAGGGCATACGAGACCAACACAAGGAAACACAAAATACAAGAAACAAGGCACAATATGTACCAAATACAAACACCAAATAGCAAGAGAAATCGGAAACATGCAAATAAGCAAGAGAAACACACAAAATTAAGAAAGGAGCACAAAAACCAAGAGAAATACGGAAAAAACGTCAATCAATTGTCTAAATCCAATGGCCTAGTGGCCGTCCTCGGCAATGGCGCCATTTTGTTTGTAGTATTTTTTGGGTAAGTGGTAACCAAGCTACCCGGACTCGGGTAGTTCTCAAAGGAAGGCTATTCAGACACGGATTCAAGCAACGATCGACTCACGCGAAAGAAAAATAAAAAAGTCCTAAACATTCTATTCGCATTTTGGTGGTTGAATTAAGCTAAAGATCGCAATTTTAAACTTGACTAAACCAAGAAAGTCCTCAAATTGCACGAAAAAAGAAAATAGAAAGAAAAATAACAAGGTACCCTAGACCCGAGATGGAAAGAAGGCACTCATAGATTCGGGAACGTGTAATCAAGCAATCGTCACTCGCGATCAACCAATCGATCTCTCAATCAATTCTCGCTCATCCAATTAAGCTAACGCAATCAATAACACAATCACATAATCTCTAGCCTACGAGGATGAATGCATATTCTACTCATGAAAAGCTCCTACCTTTACCCTAGAATGAATTCAATAAGTAAAGACAAGACAAGACTCATGAGATCTAGGACCTTCAACTAAGTCTCCGATTGGACCTTAAACGAAGTCTCCAAGTCTCTAGTGCATCCACGAGAAGAAATAAGTCGAAAAGTTGTAATCTTGATGGAGAAATATTACAATAAAAGTTATGGTCTTAAAGCCCTTAGAGAGAGAAAGAAAACTAGAGAGAAGGAGGAGAAAAAAACTAAAAGGAAAATTTTAGCAAATGAGGAATTGTTCCCAAATTACAAAGCATCAAGTCTATTTATAGCGACACCACAAACAAACACTAAAAACACATACATTTAATGAGGGAAACTAGCGAGGTAGGCTAAACTCGCGAGCTAAAGTGGATTTTCGCGGGCAAAATTCGTTGGCGATGAGGAACTCGCGAGTTGGAGGTGTTTCGCGAGCTGGTCGCGAGCTGGAGGGCGATTTTCGCGGGCAAATTTCGCTGGCTAGGCCACACTCGCGAAGTAGAGCTTTTTCGCGGGCGCGGATTGTAAAACTCGCGGGCTGGAGTAGCTCGCGAAAATGGATTTGCGGGCGCGGAATTAGGCCTCTGCTTGACTTTTGAGGCTCGATTAGCTCTAACTTCTTGCACGCTTATCCAATTTGCTTGAAATTTCGACCCACATTCCTCAAATCTTTTTCTCCTCGTCTCGAGATGCACAAATAGATGTCACCATGCAATTAATAAATATGCTCGGAAATGGTTCGCGTGGCTCGGGCGTGGTTCGGACGGCTCGGAAATGTCTCGGAAATGGCTCGTCTTCCAAAACACGAACAATTTGGACCTAGTCAACACCAAAAAGACAAGAAAGTACGCCGAACCACAAAAACACAAAATGAGAGCAAAAATACACAAAACACGAAAAAATGGATCGGTCGATACTAAAACGAACCTAAATAGACTAAACTAAAGCACATAAATCACATAAAAATAAGCACAAAAACACAATAAACATCTGCAGGGGCGGAGCCACCCATGGGCTAGGGTGGGCTCCAACCCCATGTCCAAAATAATAATAAAAAAAATAATAATAATAGTATAATAATAATAATAATTAATAATAATAATAATTACTAGCTTTACCTTTTAAAAAATTTTATACTATCCCTATCTAATTTTTTGTTTAGCCCGATCTAATTTTGGGTTGTGTAAACTAAAATGAAGTTCATAGACAAATAAAGGAACACGATTTCGAGCAGCTCCTGCTCATCAATGGCCGAGGTTGTTGTTTCGTGCATGAGCTTGGAGATGAATGTTCAAGTTTGAAATGACATTTCTCCCCTCACTTAAATAGATAGCTTCTTGGGTTATCCCATATTTATAATGCATTTTCAATTTATTCTTTCTTGAACGGTACATTAAGTTAATAGTTTGGCCCACTAGATTAAATAAAATGGGTTGCCATGTAATTATCTTTTGGGACTCTTCAAACGCATTGGATTACACATTCTTTGACCAATTCTCTTCGTTTTTACCTCTTTGATCCAATTTTCTATTAAAACACAAACAAAAACCTCGTCATCGCTTAATAAATTTAGCCAAAATAAACAAAAAAATATATATCGAATTATGATGAAACAAGCATGAAAATCACTGTAAAAAGCATTTAAAAATGACACATGTCATCGACTCATTTAAGAGACCTTACAATGTAGACAGAAACCCAAAATCGTACCGAGTTGATTGCTAACACTCTCGACTCGACTTGTTTGATAGGAAAACACAATTGGTTGATTGATTTGGGCTCGTGAAAATATACAAGTTAGTCGAGCTTGAGGTTTCCTATGTCAAGTAAAACAAGGTAATGAGATAAACCAAGTGAAAAGAAATTCTTGCTACGCTTGTACTCATTTTGATATCAGTTTATAATATAATTATTAGAAAAAAAAAGGATATGGATAACTAAAGCAGAATGCAGGCCGTGGATTGTGTGCCCAGCCGCATAACATACGCAAATACTTAGGTGCGCCCTGGCACACCTAGCGGTGTGCCAGGGGCAGTTTAAAATGAACATGTTATGTTACAAAATGAACATGTTGTAACATAACATGTTCATTTTAAACTGTCCTGGCACACCTTGCTAGGTGTGCCAGGGCGCACAGTAGTAGCACTGCATAACATACGCAACGCAACTCAGTTCCTGATAAAGGGCTTGTTTGTTTTCTAGCGTTTTGAGTTAAAACGCTAATATAGCTATTTGACCAACTTAAATTAGCTGAAATTCATGTTTGGTAAAATAGCTTTTTAAACTAGAGGATTGATACAAACCGCTGAATATGAAAACGCTACAATGAGAAGCGTTTTGTATTGGCGGTGTTGATGACCGACTTGGCTTCATGAGGTTAGAGCTAAAGACTAATCGCTTCATTTGATTAATAGCTCCTCAGACATAGCTGAACTTAGCTCAAGTCAGAACCAGTTAAATACGTTGAATACCGACTTCCAGTTGACTGAAAATAGAACCGACAACTGACAACTTATCCGAAGCCGACAACCGACTTCACCAACATTATGATTATGATCTTCAAAATATTATCCATTCATCCGACATTCGAGGAGATCGAATTTTCAAGCAAGAGGAGCTGTACACATTCGATTGGACCATCAAAACTTTAGCCTCTGCTACTGACAATGACTACAGCTCAGAAAGGCGAAAGAGACAAAAGTGGCAGTCTTTGGACCGGATCCAATACGAAAAGAAAAGATGGATTAAATGACCAATTACATCGAGCCTCTCCAGCGGTAGAGAATATCTCAGCCCGGCTGTTCCGCTCCCTCATCGATATCTGGTAGCGTGACCGTGGTTCTCTTTCAAAGCTCACGAAGTGCGAGAAAGAAAGAATTGCCTCCCTACAAACTTTTCGAAGCGAAGTTCAGTCAAAAGGTATGGTATAGCAGCCTTTCCGAGCGAGCCGAAATTCCTTGACTGAACTTCTAAAGATGCAATTGACCCAGCTTTTCCTAAACGTGAAGCAGACCTCTCGAAATAAGTGAGGATCATCGTCCTCACTGCGGTAGACTGATTTTTTATGACTGAACTTCGCTTCGAAAAGTTGAGTAGAGTCTAAGTTTACGGATATAGTTTGGACCTGTACTAGTCCGAGAAGTGAGAGCACCAGGTTGGAAGATGCTGGTTCGAGTCAAGTCTTCTCGAGTGAAACAGCTGTGGCAACTGGACAATCATTGATGTTTCTTCATTCCACTACACACCGTTTAATTGAAGCTGCTCAACATTAAATGCGATCTTATCTACCTCGGAAAAAAAGACAAAAGCGTCCGTACTATAAATAGCAGAATTTATAGTTGTACAAGGGCTTTTGGATCTTTTTTTTTCACACATTGTACACGGACTTGAAATGATCTCGGTCAAGAACAAAAAAACCGACTTCCTGTACTCTTGTGATATCATCAATAAAATATAATTTTCTTTTTATTTCTGTATAAACACACCCAGCTGTTTATAATTTTAAGTTGTTAATTACATACAACAACAGTTTGGCGCTAGAGGAAGGGGGGCCTGAACCTCACGCCAACTTTTTTGATCTACTATATACGTGTGTAAACAATACTTTCATACACGTATTATCATTATGTCAAATTCTGGGCAAAAAGAACGAAATCCAGATGCTGGAACCAATCGTCATCTTGCTCATATAACTGACAATACAACTGTGCCATCCATGACGATAGATTACTCTGTTTTATTCCAAGATCCAGAGTTTCTTAGAAATCTATCTAATTTTATGGCACAGACAAGAGCAGGACCAACTGTGACGGTTCCTAGTCAAGCCCATACTTCAAATCCTCAAACCAGGCAATTGACGCCGCATGTTCATCAACAAAATAGTGTTCCTGCCGCATGTCATGCAACTTCTCAACCACGAACACCTGAGTCGCAACGAAATATTGCCACTAACAATCGTGGTGTAATTCCTGTCGACGATCGTCCCCTGGAGGGAATTCGACCAGAAATTACTGCTGAAAGTCATTCTGGGCGTCGTCAACAGCAACCGGTGCCTCCGTCACCGGTAACTTCACAACATGCTCGACAGTCTGACTTACGTCATACAACTGAACGAAATCGGTTCCGACGTGAGAGCAATGAATTACATCATATTATCGAAAGGAACCGTTTAAGGCGTGAGTCAGAAGAGTTGGAAATGTTAAGGAAAAGAATTGCTGAGCTAGAAACTCGGCAAGATATTCCTGAGGAATCCCAACAAAGGGTTCCTATCTCGAAGAATGTTTATCTAGAAGCCGAGACTCCCTTGGCTCCTCACTTGACAATGGAACCACTTCCCTCTAAAGTTAAGGTCCCTCAAATTGGTCTTTACGATGGTACCTCAAACCTAGACGCACACCTCGGTCAATATATCTCGTGGATTGACCTTCATGGGGCAACCGACGCACTCAGATGTCGGATGTTTTCTTTAACCCTGGGACCTCGTGCTAAAAAATGGTACCATTCTTTACCCCGATGTTCAATCTCTAAGTGGCAACAATTGAGAACGGCTTTTCGGTCCCATTTCATCGGGGCACGGGTATCTTTAATCCCAAAGGAGTCCATTGCCAATATCATACAAAAAGATAATGAGAGCATTAAAGACTATATTACTTGGTTTAATGAACAAGTACAAAATATGGAGCAATGTCATCCTGAAACGTTGTTGATTACGGCGATAGCTGGATTAAAGCCAAATTCCTTATTTTGCTGGAGTATTTATCAGAATAAACCGACTTCATTTCAAGATTTTCTATCTCGAGCTCAGCAGCACATTATAGCTGAAGAATCGATGTCGATTCCTACTTTCGACTTTTCTCCTAACAAGTCAGAAGTAGAATAAGAATCGAAAAAGAAGAAGAACAAGTTCTTCAAACCAAACCGATCTCGGATCGGGAATTCTAAAAATCACGAGGTGAAAGAAGCCAGAGCTAAATATCTTAATGAGGTCAAATCCAGCTATCAGATGGTCTTCTCAGCTGGGGCCGCAACCATATTTGAAGAATTAAAAGCAAAAGGGATCCTTCCTGACCCCCGACCTGTGAGAACTCCAGAAGAAAAACTTGATAAAACGAAATATTGTTCATATCACAAGTCGGCAGGGCATGATACTGATGAATGTCTAGGCTTACTCTCTGCCTTACTGCGGCTTATTGGACACCCACAAGTCCAAAGATTCTTCAAGAATGCTGATTATAAATGGAAAGACAGACTGCCAGAACCCCCAGATGATGACGAAGATGACGATCGTCCTATCAATCCAAAGTGCATTAGACAAAGTGAAAAAGAAGTATACATGTTGAACTTGGAGGAGAATGATCCTTCATCTTTGGCTAAAACTACAACGACCCAACGAAGTGGTTATTCTAATCCTCCTAGTTTTCATAATATCCCCCGAGTTAATAACAGTAGCAGCAAGTCTTTTGAATCACGTCGACAAATGAAGGCTTATGCTCGAAAAGCTTATAACTCGGGTAAAACTGTCATAGCAACCGACCTCCGAGATAGAATCAATGCTCGGAATAATTGTCCGATTACTTTCAACGTCGATGATGCTAGCTATTTCGCTCACCCACACTCAGATCCTCTTGTGATCACGACACCAATTTGTGGGATACCAGTACATCAGATAATGGTTGATACAGGAGCATATTCGAGTATTTTAATGCTCCGTACATTTGAACAAATGGGGATTGATCCAGCCGAGTTGAAACCCTACAAAGATCAAGTACAAGGTTTTAACGGAACAAGTACACTAACTCTTGGAGAAATAACCATGCCAATTCGGTTTGGGATTCCTGGGCAGGCTTCCAAAGTAATCATGGAGACGTTCAAGGTGATGGATCTAAAAAACGAATATAATGCCATTGTGGGAAGAACAGCTCTGTATAAACTTCGTGCAGCTGTCTCGATATTTCATTACGCTTTGAAATTTCCCACAAACAACAGAGAGGGAACCCATTATGGAGATCAATACGAAGCTCGTGGAATGGTATAGGTTAAGCCCTGGCATGAACCCCCCTGTCCTATACATATGACAGAAAAAGTCCAGGAAGAACGAGAAAAATCCCCAACTCTCGGGAACTCGGTATCTATTACTACCGAGATGGAAGTTGAATCAGCCAAGGAATCACGAATCTCAAAAGACATATATCAAGATGACATAGCTCAAGATCATGGAAGACGCCCAGGAAAAGAACAGATTCATGAAGAGGATGAACTTGATCCCAGGACTCAATTCAAAGAGAAAGACAAATTCAACCGAGCTGAACCATCAGAAGAAATTGAAACAATTTTCGTTGATGATCCTATTTGTGACAAGTCACTTCGAATTGGGGCCGATCTTAAGGAACCAATAAGAACTCAACTCATCCAGTTTCTCAAGGAAAATTCAGATGTATTCGCCTGGAAACACGAGGATATGAAAGGAATTGACCCCAATGTGGCTTCACACCGACTTAATTTGGATCCGACAGTTAAACTGGTGGTTCAGAAACGACGTAAACTCGGTCCAGACCGACAAAAGACTCTTGAAGAAGAAGTTCAAAAGTTGATCGACAACAAGTTCATTCAAGAAACTAAATACCCGACTTGGGTATCCAATCCAGTTCTAGTAAAGAAGACTTCTGGAGCATGGCGACTCTGTATCAACTTTTCTGACTTGAATAAGGCCTGTCCAAAAGATAGTTATCCGCTACCACACATTGATTATATGGTGGATGCTACTGCTGGACACGAATTAATGAGCTTTATGGACGCATATTCATGCTATAACCAAATTCCAATGGATCCCGGGGAAGCAGAACATACATCTTTTTATCCTGCCCGAGGTCTATACTGCTATACGATGATGCCGTTTGGTCTCAAAAATCCAGGGGCCACATATCAAAGGCTGGTTAATAAAATGTTTGCCAAGCTCATCGGGAATACCATGGAAGTCTATGTTGACGACATGTTAGTCAAGTCGGTTCACGCTGCTGATCATGTTAATCATCTGCGAGAAATGTTCAACATCCTTAGGGATTATTCCATGGTGTTGAATCCAAAGAAATGCACTTTTGGAGTCAGTTCTAGTAAATTCTTGGGATATATCGTGACTCAACGCGGTATTGAAGCTAATCCCTTGAAAATAAAAGCCATTATGGACTTAACACCTCCCACATCGGTCAAAGGTGTTCAAGCTCTTACTGGCCGACTTGCTGCTTTAAATCGGTTCATATCAAAATCAACAGACTGATGCAGACCTTTCTTTAAGTCAATAAAGAAGGGAAAACATTTTGAATGGACCAAAGAATGTCAACAAGCTTTGGTCAAGATTAAAGAAATACTCCTTCAAACACCGACTTTACAGAAACCGGTACCTGAAGAAATGCTGTACTTATACTTGGGAGTAAGTGAAGCTGCTATCAGTGTTGTCCTTATCCGAGAAGAAGGACATCAGCAATATCCAATTTATTATGTCAGTAAAGCACTACATGAAGCTGAGCTGCGATATCCACCAATGGAGAAATTAGCCTATGCCCTCATAATTGCGGCTCGAAAATTACGTCCTTACTTCCAAGAACATTCAATAACGGTGCTCACTTCATACCCTTTAAAATCAATTCTTCACCGACCTGACACATCAGGAAGACTGGTTAAATGGGCAATTGAACTCGGTCAATACGACATTCATTACAAACCGAGGACAGCCATAAAAGCCCAGGTCCTATCTGACTTTATTGCCGAGTTCACTCCTGCAATTGAAACAATTAATGAAAATCAAACGTGGACTTTGTACGTTGACGGTTCGCTAACTCAACATCGAGCTGGTGGAGGAATTGTCTTGATAGATCCTCATAACAAGATGTTCTGCCATTCTGTCAAATTTCTTTTTCCTGCAAAAAATAACGAAGCTGAGTACGAGGCCTTACTATCTGGGTTAAGCCTTGCAGAATCCATGAATGTAAATAAACTCAAGGTATTCTCCGATTCCCAGTTGTTGGTAAACCAAGTTCACGGAGAATTTGAAGTTAAAGAACCTCGGGTGTTGCTGTATCTGACGCTTGTAAAACAGAGAATGTCCCGGCTTGATGTACAATTAGAACATATTCCTCGTTCACAAAATATTCCGGCTGACGCACTCTCCAAACTCGCATCGAGTACTGGAATAGAGGATGTTGAGTATATTCAAGTCGGTTACCAGGAATTACCGTCAACTTCAATTAAAGAGGTTATGAATACCGAGTTACAAGAGTCTCCGACTTGGATGACACCAATTATAACATACCTAGAAACAGGGACTTTACCTCAAGACCCAAAAGAAGCTCGATCCCTTCGAATTCGAGCAGCTCGGTTTACACTGGATAATAGAATCCTTTATAAAAGAGGATACTCTGTTCCCTTATTGAAGTGTTTAACCGAGCAAGAGTCGAAATATGTCCTTGAAGAAGTCCATGAAGGAATATTTGGAAATCACAACGGCGCACGAGCCTTGTCGAATAAAATACTTCGACAAGGGTATTATTGGCTGATGGGTCTACTTCCAGATCTGGAGTAAACCAGTTGTTGTGAGCTCAGATCTGCTTGAACCGCTTCCCAATCGTTGCTAGACCGCGAGATTCCTGCAAAAACTCAACGCCGGAGGTGTTTCCGGCGTAGAGCCTCCGACACTCAAGTCAGTATGAGAGTGATGAAGAGATGCTCGGGCGTTACCCTTGCTGCCCTTCTTCCATTGATGTCGACTAGTAAAAGTCAATAGACTAAGGTCGACTAGGGAGAGTCGACTAGGCCAATTTCTGCTTCTTTTCGATTGCTGTCAGTAGAATCGTCTTTAGGAAAGTCGATGTGAGGATGTCGACAGAGTCCTGTCGACATGCGAGTTGTTCGAGTGGTTCACCGGTCGAGTAGGGAGCTTCTTGACCGGGTTATCCTTATGTGGCTAAATCATCTAGTCCCCCCAAAAAATTACTCTAAGCAGTCGACTGCTTAAGAGTAAATTTGGTGAAGTATAGTTATGTCGCCTTCCTACCAGTCTTGCTCGTATTGGCCCCTTCTACCATTCATCTCGTCAATTGATTAGGACAAATCTCAATCTCATGATTGCTTTTTGGATAAGCCTGACACTCTGACAGACCTATTTCAAATTTCAAATTTCGAAACCCTAAAGTGACGCGCGTCATCTCCCTCGCCGATTCTTCGAATTCCACGCCTCATCAGGGTCGTTGGTTATCTTGATGATCCGACGGTTCATATCCATCCTTATCTTATATAAATATACTTCCCTCTCTCAGAAAATCACTTTTCGCATTTCCGAGCTTTCTTACTCTCTCAAACTTCCTCAAGCATCTCTGGCGATCTTTGCTCTTCGGCTTCACCGGCGCTCCTCTTTTCCGGCAACTTCAGGCTTATTCGCAGTTCCAGCCAACTATGCCATCATGTGTAAGTTTACTATCTCCTCTCAATTTTCAATCTTTCTGTCGATTTCTCCTTTCTCTGATTCTTTCTGGGCTTCCAGAGCTTTAGAAGTTCATATGTGTTCTTCATATTCCTCATGAACTTCTTATGGGTTTTGCGCTTAGATCTCTTTACGGGTGTACTCTGCTAGGATTTATTATTTTTACCAGTCGTCGGCTGTCGGTATGCCGTCGATTTTTTCCTGTCACTAAGTTGGCTTTTGTCGACTTAGTGTTCTTCTTTCCTTAGTATTCTTCTGTCGAATCGACTAGGATTGACTTAATGATTTAGTTAGATCGAGCTATCGATAGCGGTTTCCCCTTCTCTGTTCTTTTATCTTCTGTCGATTCCTGTGAGTCGATTTGACTCGTTCACGTGGGTTTTAACTCATGATTTTACTAACTTCGACCTTCTCCTTCTTTTTCTTTCCTTAGCTTCCGACTCGTCCCCTCTATCCGGCTCCCTTGGTCAGCAGATCAACGACTATACCCATCTAGTCGACGAGGGCTCTAGCTCTGACTCCGTCTTGGTGACCGGCTATAAGATGATTTCGAAGCCTTCCGATCCTTCTCTCCCTCTCGTCACTTCTTCCTCCGCCGACTGGGAGCAGTATGACCAAGCACTTTTAGAAGGCGGCTTAGTCGACATCGTTAAGAGCCCTTCTCAGGGAAATCCTCCTCGTCTCGATCTTATCCCTCGAGGTATTCCTCTTAGGCTATTAGACATCCCTGTTTATAGAACGAGCCCTGTATCTGTACTAATAATTGTTCCATTTCTTAATTCTCAAAATACTGTATCAATAGCTTGTCCCTTAGCTAGGTTAGCTGTCTTAAATCCTTTTTGTTATGCCTCTGCAGCCAAGGTCGAGGGCTTCAGGAAGTTTAGCGGGCTTCCTTCCGACTGGGAATTAGTCGCCCCAGGTCCCAATGATGACTTCGCTCACCCTCCTCCCGGCTGTCATACATTCTTTGTAGACCAAATCGTCTTCGGCCTTCGCTTCCCTATCCAGGATGAGCTTCTGTTGATAAGTAACCTGTATAATATCCCAATAAACCAATTTTCTCCAAATGCTATCCGTATTATGATAGCCTTTATAGTCGTCTCCCGAATAATACTCAAATTCTTCTCGCCCGAGTTTTTCTTCTATTGCTACGGTTATCGACTCTCCAAAGGCGCTCATTGCCTGGGTCGTCAGGCTGGTGTTACTTTTCTTGACGATCTCTCGTCGAACGTCACCGAGTGGAAATCGAAGTTCGTTTTCATTCGACCTGCGTCTGGCATGTATCCTTACGTTAATAAATGGATAACCTCGAAGGTGAAACAAAATAAACGGCCTCGTTCTGACGAGTTTGCTACTCTCTTGACGGAGCTTAATAAGCATACGTATAGTGCTCGTCAGTTGATAAAGGACCGTGAATTGGTCAATCATGCCCGAATCGTCATTTAAGAGGATCTTCCTCGCCTCGATGACCCTCGTAAGCTGTTATTGTTCCTTCCTGTGCAACTGTTTATAAGTTTTGATTATTCGCATCATGACTGCTAAATGTTCTTCACACGCTAATTTTTCTTTTTCTATTACTTCAGTTAAAGTGCTCAAACGCTTCGAGCTCAAAAAGGGCCAATCGTCTGGCCAACCTGCTGGCGGTTCTGCTCCTCCTCTTCGACCCTCCGGTGGGTCCGGGTCGAGGCCCGTTGTTGCGGCTGCCGAGACGACAGCTGCTGGAAAATCCATGGTCGAGAACCCTGGTGCTTCCCAACACAAGTCGTCAGGCTCCTCCTCTCGCAAGAGGGCCCAGGACGATCGGGCCGCCATCCTCATCCCTGACGACTTGAAGCGTCGCAAGGTCGACAAGGGGAAGGGAAAAGCAGTTGAGAAGAAAGCCCCTTCCCCCATCACCGTTAAAGACGTGACGGTCAAGATGCACTCTCGGCTCTGGAATCATCCGGAGCCGTACCACGTGGCCAGGTACTTCAACTCCCTCATCCCTGAGGTCGACAAGGAGCGCGTCGAGGGGAACCTGTACGAGCGTTCCAACTACGCTGTTCAGTGTCTCGCCCGAGTATTTTTCCCTTCAATCGACTTTGTTTTTGCATATTTCTTTTAAACTTGATTAATCTTTTCCTCAACTGTTTCCAATGTTTTTTTTTCGCAGTTTCTGGCCGCAGCGCTCCCTTGCTTCGAGGAGACTAGCAAGGCTCCCCTCGCCTCCACCAAGTACCTCAAGGACAAGTGTGAGGCTCAGCGCCAGGAAATCGAGGCGCTGAAGGAGGACTTGGAGGCCTCGAAGGCCCTTGTCGACAAGCTGAAGGCCAATAAAGCTGTGTTTCGGCATCTGAACGACAAGCTAAAGGCCGACCTCGACAAGGCTCGTGATGAATGCATGGTCGAGAGAGAGAATGGCATCGAGGAGGGGCGCAAAACCTTCTTGAAGTCCCCCATGGGCGCCATCTTTCTCGAGACCTATCGCCAAGAGGTCGTAAAAGCCTTCTGCAATTCCCCTGCTTTCCTTGACAAGCTTTGCCTTGCCGTCGCCCAGTATTTCGACTTTGCTTTTGATGCGTGGGAGGCGGTGGTAGAGGGGTCCGACTTTGCTGGGAAGCTCGACCGCGAGGCGGTTAAAGAGACGCTCCCTGACCCCGAAGGCTATGAGGGCGACTCGTCCCTTCCCGACGACTTCCCGTGGTGGACGGGAATCGAGGCCTGGGCCATTTGCAAGGCTGGCCTAGACTCGCAACTCGAGGTTCCCACCGCACCTCTGGTCGGTTCGATCGAATTAGTCAGGCCAGAGGGGGTTAGTCGTGCGGTAGAAGTCGTGGAGGTGGAGGAAGGCGAGGAGCAGGGGACAGAGCCGCTTGCCGAAGAAGATGTCGAAAAAGATGCTAATAATAAAACTGAGTCCGTCAGGATGGAAGGTGGAGATGACATGGCTGAGAAGTCGACTGTCGACTCTTAGTTGTGTTTGTCTATTTTCGGGCCGTGCCGCTGTTTTTGTTTGTTTCTTTATTTTCTATCGTTCTCGACCTATTTTCGAGTTATGTAAAGGTCGAGACGACTACTAGTGTAATGAACTTGCGTATCAATATAACCTTCTCTTTTCCTTTCATTGCTTGTGTTAAATTGTATTTCAAGTTATTTTGCTGCTATTTCCCGTGTACCTTCTCCCCAACCCCTCTTGCGAGCTGGTCGAAGTCGAGCAAAGATTTTAGCAGCTTCGTAACTGATAAACGTTAAGTTTTTCAACTCGTCTTCTCCCCAACCCTTCTTGCGAGCTGGTCGAAGTCGAGCAAAGATTTTAGCAGCTTCGTAGCTGATAAACGTTAAGTTTTTCAACTCGTCTTCTCCCCAACCCTTCTTGCGAGCTGGTCGAAGTCGAGCAAAGATTTTAGCAGCTTCGTAGCTGATAAACGTTAAGTTTTTCAACTCGTCTTCTCCCCAACCCTTCTTGCGAGCTGGTCGAAGTCGAGCAAAGATTTTAGCAGCTTCATAGCTGATAAACGTTTAAGTCCAACTCGTCTTCTCCCCAACCCTTCTTGCGAGCTGGTCGAAGTCGAGCAAAGATTTTAGCAGCTTCGTAGCTGATAAACGCTAAGTTTTTCAACTCGTCTTCTCCCCAACCCTTCTTGCGAGCTGGTCGAAGTCGAGCAAAAATTTTAGAAGCTTCATAGCTGTGTCGATATTCGTTGTCTAGATGTGTATTAAAGTTGATTGTACGAGACTTTTTGTTCTTTAAACGTGACCACTACATAATTGTGTATACCAATGTCATGAGTGAGATTTGTAATTTTCTCGAGATTCCGTTCGAGAGCTTCAATTGTTAATGGTTGTGCTAGCCGACTTCATAGTCGAAGGCGTCATAGCCGGCTCGAGATTCTGCTCGAGGATTTACAACTTCGTAGTTGTGTTAGTCGACTTCGTAGTCGAAGGCTTTGTAGCTTGCTCGAGATCCCGCTCGAGAATTCACAACTTCGTAGTTGTGTTAGTGGACTTCGTAGTCGAAGGCTTCGTAGCCTGCTCGAGATTCCGCTCGAGAGTTCACAACTTTGTAGTTGTGTTGGTCGACTTCGTAGTCGAAGGCTTCGTAGCCTGCTCGAGAGTCCGCTCGAGAGTTTACAACTTCGTAGTTGTGTTGGTCGACTTCGTAGTCGAAGGCTTCGTAGCCTGCTCGAGATTCCGCTCGAGAGTTCACAACTTCGTAGTTGTGTAAATCGACTTCGTAGTCGAAGGCTTCGTAGCCTGCTCGAGATTCCGCTCGAGAGTTTACAACTTCGCAGTTGTGTTAGTTGATTTCATAATCATTAGAGAGTTATCCAGCTTCATAGTCGCTTTGAAAAATTCAATTTTTCATGCAATCACAATAATAGTCGACGCGTAAATATAAAAAACGTAACTGAAGCGTAAGCTTTAAGATTCATTTCATCATTGAATTCAATTCAAACATCGTGCAGTGCAAAGGGAAGTTTGAGACATTGCCTTAGGCGTAAAAGCGTTTGAGACGGATCACGTGCCCGAATCGCGGGAGTTGTCGAGTTTGGTGGTCTGGTCCTCCGTTTCACCTATTTGAATTTCCATCAATTCTCCATGGGGTTCGAGGTCACTCCCTCTCGGCCTCTTTTCACTCGACATTGGTTTTTTGCCCTCCTTGATCTCAGCTCGTTGGTTAGTTTTGACCGCAATCTGATAGCATGTTCTCGACAATTCTTGGCCCTCGAGCCTCTCCCACTCGATCTACAACGGGAAACTTCAATTTCATGTGATAAGTCGACACTACTTCTTGGAAGGCATTGAGCGCCGGCCTCCCGAGGATTACGTTATACGCTGACTCGACGTCGACCACGACAAATTTCACCATTTTTACCTTTCTCAAGTCGCCTTCCCCAAGGACGACAGCGAGCGTTGTTTCTCCTAGGGGAGCGACTTCTGATCCATTAAATCCAAAGAGTGATGTTTGTAGACGCGTAAGTTCAATGTCGAGTTCCATCCTTCTGAGACATTCATAGAAAATCACGTTTACGGAGCTTCCGGTGTCGACGAACACACTTTGCACCTCGTATCCCGATATCTGTGCGGTTATCATTAGGGCATCATTGTGTGGTCTCTCGACTTCTCCAACGTCCGCAGGTCCAAAGTTCATTACTGGTTCGCATTCATCGACTTGCTGCACTTCGACCTTTGCATATCGACCCCGAGCATACGCTTTCCTTGCTCGGTTCGAGTCCCCGTCTGTTGACCCTCCAAAAATCATATTAATTACTCCCTTTTCGGTGGGAGCTCTTCATTTTCTGGTGATCTTTCCCTCTTGCGAGGGCTCTTGCTTCTCTCTCTCCTCCTGCTCGATCTCTCACGGTCTTTGTATATGAACTCCTTCAACTGTCTTGCCTTTATCAACCTCTCGATTTCGTCTTTAAGGTGTCTGCAATCATCAGTGTCATGCCCGTAATCTTTGTGGAATCGACAGTATAAGTTGCTTTTGGGCTTTACTGGTCCATCTTTCCTGGTTCGTGGCCATCTCACCACATCATCGCGGATCTCTCTTTCCATGACTTCCAGTATTCTCGCATGAGGAACCGACAGAGGTGTGTATTGAATCGGCCTCCATCCTTTGTATCGTCCTTTACCCCTGTCAGCTTGCGGTGATCCTCCTCTTTCTCTTATCGACTGAATTTTCTTCTCCTTCTTGTCGTCTCAACTGTCAGTTTGGGATATTTTCACATTTTGCAAATAATCGGCTTCGGCCTCCTCGACATTCATATATTTGGCACATCTTCCCAACATGTCATCGAAACTCCTACCAGGTCGCTTGGCCAAAGAGTTCTTACATAACCTTGGTAGTAGTCCTCTCGTCAGTCCTCTTGATTTGATTTCCTCTGTCGCTGTTGGGCACTCGACACACGCCTTTGTAAACCTCGCCACATACTCTTGCAGCGACTCACCCTTCTTTTGCTGCATACTTATCAGCGAGAGATAGAATTTCTCTTGCACCCTGACACTTGCAAATTGGTTAAGAAAACTCGAGCTAAATCCATCAAAGTCCCTAATCGACCCCGCTGGAAGTTGATGAAACCAGTCCTGGGCCGACCCTGTCAGAGTCGTCAAGAAGGCGCGGCATTGCACTGGGTCGCTGTAGCGGTGGAGCACCGCCATGTTCTCAAAGCTTCTCAGGTGTCGACGGATCTGTGGTACCATCATACCATATGTTCAACTCCCTAAAGCCTTTGGGTAAGTCGGCTCTCAGGATCTGCTGCGAGAATGGGTGTTCTTTTGCTCCTCTGTTCTTCTTCCCACCGACTCGAGCTTGCAAGTCGCGAACCTGTGCCAGTAGTTGTTCTAGCGTCTCGTCCCTCGCTTGTGGATTAATAGTTCGAATGGAGGATTCTTCCTCGTCTACCCTTCTGTTTTGTTGTACGTTTGACTGGGCTTGTTCTCGCCGCGCGGCTGCTTCTCAACTCGAGGCGGGTACTCGACATGGGGCCGATGTTCGACCTGCGCTCTCTGCTTCATCTGGGCAGCAACAGCTTCAGCAATCATCTTTTGCATTTCATTCCTCTTACTGTCAAGGTCTGCTCCTCAACGCGGGGTTGTGTCTGCTCCGGTATCTCTTGTATCTGCTTTCCCTCGCGTCGAGACATCTCCGTTGGCTCCTCCTCTCCATCTGGGTTAAGGTTTTGACTTGTTCCTGCCTGGGTCACCACTTGCAGCTTCACTCCGGTTGGGGTGACGGGAGTTTCTCCGCCCAACGTCAGTCTTGGTTGTGGAGGCCCTCCAAATAGCGGCATCCCCATCATCTGCATCACTGGGTGTTTGGTGGTGGGAAGTGTTGGTGGCCTCTTGTCTATCCATGTCCCTCTGAACTCCTCGTTCAGGTTCCTCTGCAAACCTTCCTTTTCCGCCATCAACAAATAGATCGGAGCTGGGTGTGAAGCTCTAACTTCCTTCAAGAACTCCCCACAGACGGCGCCAAATGATGGGTCTACTTCCAGATCTGGAGTAAACCGGTTGTTGTGAGCTCAGATCTGCTTGAACCGCTTCCCAATCATTGCTAGACCACGAGATTCCTGCAAAAACTCAACGCCGGAGGTGTTTCCGGCGTAGAGCCTCCGACGCTCAAGTCAGTATGAGAGTGATGAAGAGATGCTCGGGCGTTACTCTTGCTGCTCTTCTTCCATTGATGTCGACTAGTAAAAGTCAATAGACTAAGGTCGACTAGGGAGAGTCGACTAGGCTAATTTCTGCTTCTTTTTTATTGCTCTCAGTAGAATCGTCTTTAGGAAAGTCGATGTGAGGATGTCGACAGAGTCCTGTCGACATGCGAGTTGTTCGAGTGGTTCACCGGTCGAGTAGGGAGCTTCTAGACCGGGTTATCCTTATGTGGCTATATCATTGGCCAACTCTCAGGATGGACGCAATAAATTGGGTTCGCAAATGCGCGAAGTGTCAAATATTCGCCCCAAATGTTAATAAATTTCCAGAATCTCTCAAGTCGGTATACAGTCCATGGCCATTTGCAAGATGGGGAATCGACTTAATTGGTCCGCTTCCAACTGAGATGGGAGGCGTAAGGTTTGCCATCGTAGCAGTCGACTATTTTCCAGAATGGGCTGAAGCCGAACCATTGGCGACGATTACCGAACAGAAGGATGCCGACTTTATATGGAAATCAATCATATGTCGGTTTGGCGTACCGAGTTCTATCATAACCGACAATGGTCGACAGTTTGAAGGAAAACGACTCGAGGCTTTCTATGAAGATTATAAGATAAAACATTTCTTCTCATTACCATATCATCCTCAATCTAATGGCCAAGTCGAGGCGATCAACAAGATAATCAAGAACGGCTTAAAAACCCGGCTCGATGCCGCAAAAGGGACCTGGCTTGAAGAATTGCCAAATGTATTAAAGATTATAAGATAAAACATTTCTTCTCATCACCATATCATCCTCAATCCAATGGCCAAGTCGAGGCGATCAACAAGATAATCAAGAACGGCTTAAAAACCCGGCTCGATGCCGCAAAAGGGACCTGGCTTGAAGAATTGCCAAATGTATTATGGGCTTACAGAACAACAGTTTGTCATGCAACTGGAGAAACACCTTTCTCCCTAACTTATGGATCAGAAGCCATTGTCCCTGTTGAACTTAAATCCCCGACATACCGAGTAACAAACTTTCACGATAAAACCAACTCGGAAAATCTGAAAACCAACCTGGATCTTTTTGATGAAACTCGCCTCATGGCAGATCTCAAAAATGCTGCCTACAAACAAAGAAGTGAGAGGTTTATCAACTCGAAGATGAAACCTCGATCATTCCGAGTTGGGGATCTAGTACTTAAAAGAATCACTGGACCGGACCTAGGGCCTTTGAAACCGAAATGGGAAGGACCATTCAAGATAAGTCAAGTGCTTCCAAAAGGTACCTACCGACTTGAAAAGCCAGACGGACTTGCTCTTCAATATCCTTGGAATGCTGTTTATCTGAAGAAGTACTTCCAGTAACTGTTTACGATGTATCTATGACTCTGTACACTTTTTTTATGAAAATAAAAAATTGTGTGCTAAAGAGTCTCTTGAAAAGAACCGAGTACTTTAACTCGGTATAGTATTAGTCTTTACGTAGCCAAGCCCTTAAACTTGGACAAGACTAATATCTTATTCAAAAATCTAAAGGATTATCTTGATCCTAACCGAGCTCTATAACTCGGCAAGATATACCCTTTCGGCTAAAGTATTAACCTTCAAATGACTAAGTTCAATAGCTTAGGAAGGTTAAGGGCACACTTTAAATTAATGGAACAAGTATCTTTAAATTCAGGTCCTCGAGTTTGATCTGAATAAGAAAAAATTCCATTTTCTATCAACTTATAACAAAGTTAAAGTTGATGAAGCCCACTTATAAAAATTAAACACTTTGCCGACATCTCAACACTTAAAAAAAAATCAGCAAAAGTAAAATGACATGCTGAATGCAATAGTCGAAACTAAAGATACCGACTTATTCAAAATTCCGAGTTTAATGTACTTGGATATTTATGAATGAAAGCAAATATAAATGAAGACCATTCATTCATAATAAAATTTTTCCTCAAAAAACTATTACAACTATTTTTTGAAGTACCGACATGCCAGTACTTCAAAATTAAAAAGAAGAAAGCGAAAGACAAAAGAACATAAAAGTTCAAAGCAGGTTAGGCATCATCTTTTTTGGTCGCTTTCTCATTAGACTTCTCAGCCCGCAGCGAGTCTTCCACATCCTCGCCGGTGATCTACTTGAATATCTGCCTGCCAATATGCACCAGCACTCGATCTTCCTCTGCCTTAGCAGCTTTCTCAACAGCTGAAAGAGTTACTGGAATACGCTCATCAACAGCAGTATCTTCCTCGGTAGCTCCATGAACTTCAGTCCCTTCTGGCTGCTTGACACCCTAAGACAATTCTCGGATTTTCTTTTCAAAGAAAGCCAGAACTGCCTTCCGAATTTGCTCAGGGATCATCTTCTCAATCTCCTCCTCCATGTTGACTTCTGCCAACGTCTTCACATAAACATCGGCAAGCTCTGTTCTTTTTTCCTTCTCGGTTTCTAAGAGCATGTCAACGAAAGACCGACGGAGGCGAGCATCTCTCTCTTTGCTCAGAGAAGGAAAGTTGGGAATTTCTGACTTCTCGTCGGTAGACTTTAGAAGCCACTCACAGAACTCTTTTTCATCTTCATCGGCATCGATGTGAGCGGACTCGATTTTAGAATCAAAGTTGTGCTTCTTAATTTTGAAAAGGAGATATTGGCACAGCTCCTCGACATCATAAAGACCGGCATCAAATCGTTCAACGACCCAGGAAGATTGATGCAAGTGTTCATCTCGAATTCCCGGTCTTCATCTTCGGAGTCGGATTCAGTCATCGTCTTCAATCTAATGGCTTCAGCTTCAAGAATTCTTTCGGCTTGAAGGCCATCATTGTATTTTTCCTCAGCAAACTTGATCTTTTCCTCTTGAAGTCTGCTGAGGTCGGCACGTTGAGCATCTCGGTCCTTCACAAGCAATTCCTCAATCTCGGACCGACTTTTCCGAGTAACCTCGTGGGCCTCTTGCTCCTTCTGAAGTAATGATTCACATCGAGCAAGTTACTCCTCGAGTATCTTTACACGCTGCTCGGATGTGATCACCTGGCTGGTTAGCTTGAGCACGTCGGAATCGTGACCAGTCTTCGCGGCTCTCAAAGTCTCAATTTCACTTTGAGCAATCATAACTTGCTGATCTTGCTCGGCAATCTTCACCTTCAGAGCTGCCTCTTTTTTAGCTGTTTCCTCCCTCAGAGATGCAAGGGCTCCATCTCTGAGTTCTAGTATGTGTTTCTTCTCGTCCACCTGAGCTGCATTAAGTCAGAAATCATCTTCGGCCATCGCAAGGATGACTAGAGCTCGGCCAAGACAAGCTTTGGCGTATTTGAACTTATACGCACTCGGCAGAGAATGTTGGGATCTGTGAGGATCTCGTTATGTACAAATCACGAATTCAATAGCAAACGTAAACCTATGCGCAACGGATCTAAAGGTTTGACGTAGAGAACTTACGGCTTAAAATTTATGTAGATCTGGCTGACCACGAACGGTTGACCGCAATTGATTGACTGCAAATCACGTCTTGGGTTGCACGAACAAGATCAGATCAAAATCGGATCAAACGGATGCAAACAGATCAAAACGAATTTTTGCAGTCAGGCTCCTTCCGGCGGCGCGTGAGGGCGCGTGCGGCGTCGGAATCCGACGACGTCGGCGGCGATGGAAAGCTCTCGTCGAGACGGTAGTCTGGGTATACTGTACGTCTCAATCGGATTTCCGGTTAGTTCTGTAGGTCAAAATATATTTCGTCTCGGTTTACCTACAGATCTTCTACTGTATTACTCAATACACCCTTCTTCAACTTGTACCAATGGAGCAACAAGAAGAAGATAAAGCTCGAATGAGATCTAGAGAGAGAGAGAGGCGTGTGAGGCGTGTATCTCGTGTGAATGAGACTTCTGTTCTCTTCTCATGAGCTTAATGATGTATATATAGAGCTACAGTAGGGACCCTAAGGAGATTAAGAAAAGGGCTCCTTAATTAATTAGACTAACTGTGGGCCAAACCCACTCCTCTAATTAATTAAATAATATTAATGGGCCACCAACATTATATTATTGCACTCCCTTTCCCTAGCCCAAATTACATTTGAGACTCCAATAATAATTACTCGATTTACCTCCCCACGTTTAAGATATAATGTCCATTAATTAATTCGATTACTGACAATCAAGAATTAATTAATTTATTATTATTTCACCGAAGCTAGCGCTCGTTCATCACATTCTTATTATGCCGGAATTTAATCCACCTGCAGGGTTTAGCATAACAATCCTTCATGAACTCACTCCGGGGACATCATCAAACTAACGCACATGGTGACCGTAAATATCCTAACAGCACATCCTATATATAATAATATTACCCAAAACAGTAGGAATATTAATCCAGCGAACTGAACCTCACCCATGTGAATCAAAGTAATATATATTATATATATCTGCCTGTTTAATATCTTACGGGTTAAGAGAACGCAGTAATTAACCGAGGCCTAGTTCATTTACGACGATCAGTATAAAATGAACTTCTCCTCTCTGGGATCCTGTTCAATACATAAATGTACTAGTGCAACTAATCAGTCAAGACAAACTGTACAGTTGACACTACAACCGTTCGGATGGAGTGTTCATGTCCATCTAAGTTGTGAACAACTATTCTTATTCGCAAGTAACTGATAGAGTGATCTTCGGTACGCCCGATGACGACCCACTCCATCTAAGTGCAGAACAACAAAACGTAGAACTGGTTTAATCTAACATGATTCTCATTCATAAAGGGTAAATGTGTAATAACATGCAAAGCCAAGCTTTCAGTATATAACACTAACAGAGAAGACACACCAATCTCGGACCTTAGATCCCACACCATCATTGGGACCCGAGCAACATCGACAATGTGGCTTGACAGCTCAACCGAACTAGAAATCTCGAGAATCTCCACCGACTCAAAAGTCGAGAACCATTTCTCGACTGACTCCCGAGGCTGCCTAAAGTTCAGCGCCCTTTCCTCGTCGATGGGCAAGAAAGATCGATCAACCAGTGGCTCTTTCTTCTTCTTCTCTCTCTGACCAACATCGTGCTTCTTCTTCGTTCGTCCCTCAACAACTGGGACACTATCAGCACGTCTTTTTCTTTGTCGAGTTAACGGAGCCTCCTGCTCCTCAACCACATCTTGGTTACCCTCGGGCTCAATAGAAACAACTTCAACGGTTGGTGGGGCCTCAGGCTGAGTAATTCTTGTAACCGGTTCCATTTCAGGTGAACCGGTCACAGCAGCAGCAACAATAGCGTCTATCGAATCAGTCGTCGTTATCGTCAAAAGATTCGGTTGCACAGCTTCAGTTGCAGCCACCGATGTCGCACCATCACCAACATCGGTCTCTTTCGGATGCATAATCGGGTTTGCCAAGAAGGCCTTCACCAATCTCTTACGACCCATCTCGGATAAGCATTGTTCCTTGCTTTTTCCGACTTTGGTTCGGAGGTCTAAGTTCGGACTCTTCTGACGGAAAGCTTTAGCGTCGCGAATGGTTTTGAACCCGAGTACTCCGAGAAGCGGATATGAGTTACGATTGTCTTTGTGAACGACCGATATAAAACCCGAGTTAAAACTCAAAAATTACCTGGTTGAAAACAAGGATCTGAGATCTCAGGGAAAAGACCAGCCGCTTTCAACCGCGAGTCCTTCAAAATTAATTTGAAGCTACGTTGTTCTTTCTTCAACTTCAGCAGCTCGGTAATTCTACCTTTCAACTCCGCACCGAGTTTTGATTCCTTCTTTCGGGCTGCAAATAGTAAAATTGCTGACCTGTTAGTACAAAAATAAAGTAAAGTCAGAGCAACTCGGTACAAGCGACATTAAAAAAGACTTACAATAAGCAGAATTTACTTCGATGGGTATCGACATCCCATCGATTAAGGGTTTAGAAAAATTCGGAGTTTGACAGTCTCCGCCAACCCATAACCACTCCTCTTGGAATCCATGGAGAGAATCTGGGATATCGGTAACTAAGTCGCCGATTTTTAATCCGCCTTGTGGCCTCCCCGCGCAAGCGAAACAAATTAACGGGTCGGCCACTTGCCTATCGGCACACCTCCTGAAAGTGAAGAGACTCCTTATCTCCTCAACTGTGGGCATGTCCCAACTCTTCTCCTTCAATAGCACCATAAGACCGATTACTCTCTTCCATGTATTTGGCGCTATCTGGCACAAACCGAGTCCCCAATCCCTTAAGTAATCGGTAATCAAGGATGGGAGAGGAAATCTTAGTCTCGACCTCAATGAATCGGCGAAAACACCAACGCAACCTGGCGCAGGGCAAGTAATCCTTTCACCCGGATAAGGAGCAAATAGCCTTACCGAGGAAGGGACATAAACTTCCCCTCGAAGCATGACGATGTCGGCGTCGGTCAGAATGCTTGATTCACCACTGTACTCATCAATCGGTTCGGGCCACCGACGAGCGGGACGTCTCCAATATTCGACAAGAGAGATAGCATTATCCTCAACCAACTTGTCCTCTTCAATTATATCCCTATTCAAATTCAGCCTTTGAACAAGAATAAGATCCCACCGATAATACTCAAGAGGCAATTTCACGGTGAAAACCCTAGTCTCTGAAATTGTACGGCTACTGCTATCCTCGGCGTGCGAAGTCACCTTTCCGAAATCAATGTGAAAATAAAAAAGAATTTGAAATTGGCGAGCACAAAAATATAAAAACTAGGGCAAAATCTTACCAAAACTCTCAAAGCCCTAAATTGAAGAAGACACAAAGAGATCGCACAAATTGTACCAGATGGAAACAGAAAGAGAAATTTGAGAGGGATTGAGCACAAGGATGAAAGCAAAAAGTTCAGAGATCTAAGGTAAAAAACCCTTCACAGTCAAAGCCGATAGCAATTTATAGGTTTTGATTTATAACCGTTGGCCAAACCCGGGATCGGCGCGTGTAACGGACGTGTCCCTAAATAGTGAAACGTTACAATAATGATTATTACAAGTGGGCTAGTCTCGAAACGCCATGTCGCTTAACAATTCTATCCGTTGGACCCAATAAATGCGGACGCGTCTTTTGAGAATTGCCACGTCAGTCCAAACGTTACACAACCGTCGCACAAAAAACTGGTGACAAAACAAAGTGTTCTCATGTCGGTTATAAAGTAAAAGAGAAGTCGGAGAACAACCAAGTCGGAATTAAAAGACAATAACGACATCAACAGTCATTTTCACGAAAAGCTCAAATACCCACTAATGTCGGGGGCCTCTCTGTTGATGACCGACTTGGCTTCATGAGGTTAAAGCTAAAGACTAATCGCTTCATTTGATTAATAACTCCTCAGAAATAGCTGAACTTAGCTCAAGTCGGAACCAGTTAAATACGTTGAATACCGACTTCCAGTTGACTGAAAGTAGAACCGACAACTGACAACTTATCCGAAGCCGACAACCGACTTCACAACATTATGAATATGATCTTCAAAATATTATCCATTCATCCGACATCCGAGGAGATCGAATTTTCAAGCAAGAGGAGCTGTACACATTCGATTGGACCATAAAAAAAAAGCAATCATTGATGTTTCCTCATTCCACTACACACCGTTTAATTGAAGCTACTCAACATTAAATGCGATCTTATCTACCTCGGACAAAAAGACAAAAGCGACCGTACTATAAATAGCAGAATTTATAGTTGTACAAGGGCTTTTGGATCTTTTCTTTTTCACACATTGTACACGGACGTGAAATGACCTCGGTCAAGAACAAAAAAACCGATTTCCTGTACTCTTGTGATATCATCAATAAAATATAATTTTCTTTTTATTTCTGTTTAAACACACCCAACTGTTTATAATTTTAAGTTGTTAATTACATATAACAACAGGCGGATTGGGCTATAATCAATAGAAAGGCATTTAGTGATAATTTATTGCAATGATTGATAAAAAAAAAAAAACCTTCACTTGATGCTTACGGTAATTATATACTGGAAAGAAAACAAATATAATAAAAAATGGACCACTGAATTAATTGAGTTGTATGAATTTTTCAAAAAGTTTGATGGGCTAATTTATCACTTTTTAACTGATGTAAATTTATTTAACTGAGTTTGAATATTTTACATATTTAAATAAAGAATTACAAAATTAACTTAATTTCTTGTAAACAAAATATTAAAGTATACAACTTAATTTTCAAATAATTTTACAAATTAAAAAATATGAAAAATTTTGCATTTTCTAAGTAATTACAAATTTATAGTTAAAAAAAAATTAAAGTTTATGATTTTTTTTAAGTAATTTTGCATGTTAGCAGCTATTTACGAACGACTAATTTATCAAACAATTTTATAACAAACTGCTAACACAAACAGTTGGCCAGAACAGCTAATACAATCCGCTGATCAAAACAACTGACATAATCTGGTAACAGCTAACAGCTAACTACTGATTACCAAAATGCCCATGTAATTAAATCCCCTTTTGCCACGTTTCCTTATCTACATTTATGAAATGCAGTAATAAACACATTATAAAATATATAATTACTTTATATTCATTTTTCCGTACTGATTCTGTTCGCATAAAGTGACCGCTTTATAAAAAATTCTCCACTTCTGACTTTCTTATTTTTTGCATTAAAATACTACAATAATCATTTATGCAAAATACATTTTCTATTGGTTTTTTTTGCCTATCTTTTTGTTATTACGAACGCATATTTTAGTGGATAAAATAAAAACAACATTTTAATTTCTGAACTAATTTATGCTCATAACAAAGTGACCGCCTTATAAAATCTTTCGCATTTGGTAGTCATCATTCACCTCTAATCGGTCACCACCGTCAAAGCCTAACCGTCTTCCTCCGTCGTCACTCTACGGTACGCATTCAAACGTGAAAACACACACACACACACACACACTCAATACCCTGTTTTTACTCTACTTTTCTGGATATTAGTTGATGTTTCATCGTCATCTGTCTTGTCCACGAGGTTTCTCGAAGAGGGTTTCATCTTTATCTTTCTTGTTTTCCCTTTGGCGGCGTATTTTCTCTCTCCTCACACTCTGTTTCACATTTTATTAACACACAAACATGCTAATGCGCTTCTCTCTTTGAATTTTTGGGCAGATTATTGTTCCGTGTGAGTCTACTCTGAAACCGGCAAAACGCCGTCGTTTTTTTTCGCTCCGCAACACTCATGGTATTCAATTCACTCTCTCACTCTATGGCCATGAACAGAGCACTTTTTCCCACTAATAAATAATTTTTTTTTTTTAAAAAAAGGATAATATTTGGAAAAAATATCCAATTTTTCAACCAAGTATAAGCGAGTATTGTCATGGGTTTTGGGCATACAAGCTAATTAGTAATTACTAAATTTGATTATTTCTTATTTTTATTTTTTTTATTAGGTGAGTCCTATTGTGACAATGCAAAATGAAGATATTGGACCTGAATGGCTTAAACCAATGCTGAGGGCCGATTACTTCATTACCTGCCCTCTTCATTTGGACTCTCATAAAAGCGATTGCAATTTGTTCTGCTTGGATTGCATTGACAATGCCTTATGTTCCTACTGTTTGGTCCACCACAAGGGCCATCGTGTTCTCCAGGTGCCCGATAACTCTTATTATTCGCATTCAATCTTAGTAATGAAAGAAACATTGTTTGGTAAGTTTATTGGGGATTCAATAGAATTGAGTTTGAAGTGATTACAGATTAGGCGTTCTTCGTATCATAATGTGGTGAGAGTAAATGAGATTCAGAAATATATCGACATATCGTGCATTCAGACGTACGTTATCAACAGTGCCAAGATTGTTTTCTTGAACGAGAGGCCCCAGCAGAGGCCGGCCAAGGGAGTCACCTACACGTGCCAAATCTGTGCCCGTGGCTTGCCTGACTCTTTCAGATTCTGTTCTGTCGGCTGCAAGGTTCGTTTATAGAACGTGTTCATTACTTCCATTATTCGGTTTTCATGTCTTTTATATAGTCATGTTATGGTGCTTGGTGGCGACATTAAATATTAGTCTTGAATTGGTGGTGTATGATTCGATTGTTTGGTCGCATTTGCTTTCCCATTTGGTTTCTGCCTTGGAATTGAATTGTTCAAATCTCCATTCTGCAGTGTTATCTAGTTTCCCCACCTCAAATTAGTACACCCATTGTTTGACTTTTTATCACTTATTGGAAGCATCATCTTACTCTTCGATCTGGCCTCAATTTGAATCACACTACTGCTACATTTTTTAATTTTTCTGTTGTATATTATAAGGCGAAATTGCATTTTCAGTCCTTCTGGTTTGACGCCTTACCAATTTTAGTCCCAATGTTCCAACATTTTGCTTTTTGATCATGTGATTTTATATTTTGCTGCAATTTCAGTCCTTTGAAGACTGAAATTGCAACAAATTCCCAAATTTCGATTAGCTGTTTAAGTCGTGTAATTTAAATCTTGTTGTGATTTCATTTACTGAAATTGCAATAAAATATTAAATTACAGGATAAAAATGTAAAATGGTAGAATCTTGTATGGATTAAAATTGCTATGACGTTAAACCAGTAGTACTCAAAATGCATGTTTGCCTCATTATAATATAATTTTTGTTTACATTAACAGCTGAGTAGCATGGAGAGAGGTGATGTGGAGCTCTCATTTCTTGTGAAGAGCAAACACAAACGGGACGAGTATGACTCGTTTGAGGTTTGGACCCCGAAAAAGATGCACAGAGGGAATGCATTGTTGGTGGGTCGACTCGCAACATCATTCAGTTCGAGTAGCTCGGGAGATGAGGTCTCGGGCAATCTTTCTCCACAAACTCCTCCTTTGTTCAACCACTCCAACTCCAACTCCAAACGGAGAAAAGGCATACCCCAACGTGCCCCCTTCTGATATAATATGTATATATAATATAATATCATTAGAGGAGGGTTTCAAAAATGACTGGTCATTGTGAACAAAAGACCAAAGAAAGATAGTAGTAAGTATAGCATTAGAGTTGATTGATGTATACGGGTTGTATAGTTTGTGGCTTTTAAAAGTTTGTTTACATATATTTTATTACGCGCAGCTTTGGTGAAACTTACTTTAGATTATGGAAATATTGAAGTGTTTAATGATATTGATACTAATGATGCATGTAATTCTGTTTCTAGGATAATGTACGTGCTGTTCAAATTTTTACTTTTTCTTCCATTGATTGGGTGCTCAAAGTTTGAGTTGTTCACCAGAAAGTAGGTTTAAATAGCAGATTAATTAATTAATTAATCATTGGAATAAATTTTGGGGGTGGATAGGTGAAATTGCTAACTAATATCTAATAAATGTCATTGATAACGACGTTGATTTTTATTTTTATTTTTGGAGACTTTGTATCATAATCACAAACTGAAAATTTGTAGTGCAATGTGTTTTATTTGATTTTGGGTGGTCTAAATTCCTGGGAGTTTTCATGTCCAAAGGGGAAGCTTAGGGGACACGTAATACCCCTAGAATTGACGGGGAACATCGCAAGTTGACATCTTTCTATTTTTATTTTTGTCCGTTGGTCAGTATTATTATAAGATATGTCAAAACATAACATCACAATTATATCTCTCGAGTCTTGAGCATTATCCCTTCCTTTATTTTTCATTTCTAATAAAAATGAGGAGGAGGCAATCAGTAGAATATTATTATTTGCATTATCCCTTCCTTCATTTTGCATTTACCAAGAAATAAAAATGGGAGCAGTCAATACAATATTATTATTCTTGGACAAGTGGAAGGAAGAGGCCTAGGGAATCAGAAGAAAGCTGCCTTGTTTTTGTGTTTGTTTTTTTTTTTAATTTATTTGTTGATTATCATTTAGATGCGGTTGTAATTTCTGCTTATATTTATTTCTATTAAATTTTTTCGATTTTATATTGAACTCTGTCACACTTTTATGGTGGGTGTCACTCTCTTTGGACACAAAGGATCCATGGGAAGATTGTCCATTATGTGTATTGTCCATTTTGTATTGTATAGATATTAAAAAATTGTATTTCTAATGGTTAATATTAATTGTGATATTATTTGTAATGTATAAAATTATAATTGGTTGGTAAAGAACATAAATTGAATAAGTAATATAATGTATAATAGTAGTTTTGAATGATTTTTACATCTCGAAAACCTTCTAGACGTTTTTCATGTCAGTGGTATTATTTGTGTCATGTCATACAACAATAGAAAGACAATTGGAGATGCTCGCATTATTCAGCTCAGCTGACTAACTTTGCGTTTCCCTTTTAAATATAAACTAGTACAATACTAGTAATTATATGCATTCTATTTAAAAAATTATATTAAAATTCTATATAAAAATTAAGAGAGGAATTCTTTTATTTAATCTTAAATACTTCATATTATGATTCATATTTAAAATAGGATTTTTTAATTTTACGAATTGTCTGTCTTATATTATAATAACTAGTAAAGTACTAGTGCGATGTACGAGGCTTTATTATTTCTGTCCCTTTTAAAAAATAATTTTGAATTAAAATTCAAATTATATAATAAAAAAAAGATCATGCCATTACTAATTACTAAATATAATGAAAATAAAATCTATATATTATTGAACACTTCCTTACCAAATGATATGTACCTCCTACAAAAATCTCAAATCACGGAAACATCAACACCGATTAGTAGGGACACATCCTTTGATGTGGTTATTCGAACTTCACCTAATTAAAAAATATGTTGGATTAACCGATCAAATAAAAAAAAAATGTCGAGTTATTTATTGAGTTTAATTACATTAAAATTAATGAAATACCTCCCCACTCCTTCGCACGGTACATTTGCATGATGAGGACAAAAGGTTCTTCTTGATTTTGGTAATAGCGTTCAAAAACAATCAACTGGTTAACATATTGTCCCCAAAACGTAGAGTTCTTCATGTTTTCCCTACACAATGTCGAAAAGAATTTAAAAGGCATTTTATATGTTTAAAAAACATTGAAAATAATTATTATATATACTGATAGATCACCCATATGAATATATAATGTTAAGGATTCTGACTCTAAGTCCATAAGAGAGAAGACGTTCATTTGGGTAGGAACTCCCTTGACAATCTTCATTTGAATAGGTTGCATAGAAACAACCAATCCAATAACATCTACAAAAATATAAGACAATTCATCATATTAAATTGTCATAATAGATTTTATTGTTTTGAATTAAATATATAAAATTTTGAAATAAAAATAAACAAAAATATAGAACGTACAAAACAATATAGATTCGTACTTCTACTTGTGAAACTTGGTTTGGCCGTTAATATTGATCCTCCAAGTGCAAATTGTCGATTTGTAGATTCCAATATTGCTTTCCACTTGGTAGTTTTTAAAGATATAAGCGCCATATTCTTCAATTTCGTTGATGAATTGTGAAATATTGACGGGTCCGATTATACCAATAATTCATCCTCCTTAAGAAAGTACGTATTCAATAATTAAATAAAAAAATAATAAAAAGTATAGCATAAAATGTGCATATAAATAATAATATAAGGACAAATTACCTCAGAATCGTGAAATATAATCTTAAGAATGTTTCGATAAGTGCGATCGTCTTCAATGCGTTGGAACATTGTAATGATGCGTAGCTTGAACATTGGCCTATTAGTTCTTTTATATCTTTAATTTTTTAAAAACCAAGTCATTTTAAATGGGGATGAAAAAATTGATTCAAAAGTTTGTTTTGTGAAATGCATTATTTTCTGTCGATGTTTGGTTCAATGATCACACCAATGTAGTGTTTATATAGTGATTGTGCATGTGCCATCTACCTATACATTCAAATTTTTTAAAAAAAATATATATATAAAAAAAAATTTGAAAATAGATTTTTCATATATTTGGTAATATAATCAAGGATTGGCATTAAATTGATTTGACTCTATTTTCCTAACTAATTGGATCTTTTTTTAGTCTTTTGATTGTGTAGTTGTTTATGTGTTGTTAGTCTAGCTTTGCTAGCGGCGGATTTCTAGGTGGTCTTCTGACCTGTCCTCCCACTTTTTCAGCCGTTGGCTGCTGTGTATTTGTGTATTCGCACATTTGTGCATTTTGATTTATAATATCATCTATCGTTCTGGGAAAAAAAAAAAAAGAACTAATTATAGAAAAATAAAAAGGAATAGATCAATTATGAATNAAAAAATTTAAATTGACTTGAATTCTCATAAGTTAAAAATCTGTCAATTTTTATAAGATATCAATTGATTTTTTTTTTTATTTATTTTTTTGTCGAAACAATAGATGTCATTATATAACTCAAATGAGAACATAGTTCCAATACAAAGGGGAAGACCCAATCAAATCCTGAACTAAAAATTGGGAGGCACATCTATAAGATGACCTAGAACCTCAAAGCAAATCGAGCAATAAAAACAAACAGGTTATAGAAAATCCTAGCCACTGCCATAAGGCATAGCATAAATCTCCTGAAGCAAAGAGCAAAACACCAATAAAACTAAACAACATACAAGAAAAGAGACACAAATCCTAGCATTAAGAAATAGAAATAAATTCCTGCCATTCTGATTGAGCTGTCTTCAATACCATATGAACCGGGATGAGAGTTTTTTTGAAAAATCCACAGGTTGCGAGTCTTCCATAACCACCAAAACAGATAAAAGGTGAGTTGAATTCTGTGGTTTGGAACTTCTGATTTGGCTATGGAACAAACTTGCTGCCACCAATGTTTGAAGGATAAAACATATTATGAGAGTCCATCCCAGGAGACAGGGGCTATATCCCATAATCTTCTTTCTTTGGAACATGTAAACAATAGATGTTCAACTATTTCCTGTTCATGTCCACAACACCTGCAATAACTTTCAACTTCCAGCCCCTTCTTTTGCAAGTTGACCAGGGTAGGCAGTATTCCATTGAGACATTTCCATAAAAACAGTTTGAGCTTACCAGAAATTTGCAAAGACCAGCTCCTCTGGAGAGTGTTTTCCATTGGCAGGGCAGTGAAGCTACTCTCAGGTTGATCAATGGAGAAGACTTTATGTACAGCTAGGTGGTTATAGGTGCTTGAGACTGAGAATTCCCCTTTTTTGTCAATGCTCCAGTACAGCCTGTCACTGGCATTTGGTTTCAAGGTTTTAATGGCAAAGATAGCTTTTTTGTCCTCTTCAGAGAATACATTTTCTACCAGCAACTGATTCCAGTTGGAACAATCTGGAAGAATTTGGTACCCAATTGTCATCCTCAATCCTAGTTTGAGAGCCACTTCTGATTTCAATTTCAAGACACTTGGTAAACACAGGAAGGACTTCCAGCCAACATCTCCAAAGTCATGAATCCTTGTGATATTTGACTGCTTGAAATATGGAAGAATTTGGATAACACATGTCTTTCAATATCTTATTAACAAGTAGGTCAGGCTGAGTTGAAATTCTCCATAATT
This sequence comes from Striga asiatica, assembly GCA_008636005.1. Lineage (NCBI taxonomy): Eukaryota > Viridiplantae > Streptophyta > Magnoliopsida > Lamiales > Orobanchaceae > Striga > Striga asiatica. The sequence continues at coordinate 961,049 of BKCP01005627.1, forward strand.
GCTTGCAGATTAAGGCAATATTGAAAAGCTTGATGTCATGGAAACCAATACATCCATTTCACTTGGGCACAGACATTTTAGACCAGCTCCTCCAATGAATGCCATTAGTGCTGTCTTCTTTGGTGTACCACTAGAATTGAGCACACAACCTAGAAATGTCTTTGCATATGGATTAAGGAAGCTTGAAGCATGACGTGGTGAAGACAGGGAGAGCCTGGATCACAGCTTTTAATAGAACCTCTTTACCTGCAGGTGATAGGAGTTTGGATTTCCAACCTTGTAATTTTGCTTCAATGAATTCCAGCATGTAAGCAAGAACTTCCTTCTTGGACCTGCCAATTCCAAGAGGCAATCCCAGGTATCTAGTTGATCTATGAGATTGAATACCATGAAGAGCTGAGCAGAATCTGTGTTGGATGTAAGTAGGAGTGTTCCTACTGAAGAAAATAGCTGATTTTTTTGGAGATTAACTGCCTGGCCAGTGAATAACCTGTATTTGTTCAACAGATTCAAAAGGACCTCAAATTGATCCACTCTTTCTCTATAGAAAAGCAAAGAGTCATCTGCAAAAAGAAGATGAGAGAAAAGAGTTCCATTTCTAGAGAGCATAACCCCTTGCAACAGACCAGAGTTCACAGCTTCCACAATAAGAGCAGGCAGCAATTCAACAAGAATAATGAATAGATAGGGGGATGGAGGATCCCCCTGTCTAATGGCCCTTGAGGGTTTGATAAATCCACTAACAACACCATTGACTTTAAAAGAAATAGTAGAAGAGGATATACATACTAGAACCAACTTCACAAAATCCATGTGGAATTCCATTTGAATCATAATTTGCTTAAGACTGAGCCATTCCACTCTGTCAAAAGCTTTCATAAGATCAAGTTTGAGGGACATAAACTAGTTTTTACCTTCTATGTGTCTCAGAAAATGAAAGGCTTCCTGTGCTATAATCACATTGTCCATTAGCTGCCTCCCTTTCAGAAAAGTTGATTGATAATGACTAATACAACTATCCAAACAAGGTTTCAACCTTTGAGAAAGAATTTTAAAAATAACTTTGTAGACAACTATGCACAGACTGAATGGTCTAAACTGGTTTAAAGATTCAGGAATAACACATTTCGGACTTAGAGAAAGAAAAGTATGATTCTAGTATTGTAACAGAGCTCCTGATTCAAAAAAACTCTTAACAGATGTGATAAAATCAAATTTGATCAAATCCCAAAAATGTTGGTAGAAAAGAGCATTCATACCATCTTCCCTCGGGGATTTATCCGGATGAAGACTGAAAAGTGGATTTTTTATTTCCACTTCCTCAACTGGCTGTAAGAGAGCTTAGTTCATGTTCTCTGTAATAGAATGGGGAATCAGATGAATGACTGAGTCACACCCAAGAGATCCCTCAGAAGCAAACATATTGGAATAGAAGTCAACAGTATGAGCTTCCATTTCCTGTTGGCAACAAAATTCTTCACCCCTGGAAGAGATAAGTCTTGTTATGACATTCATTCTTCTCCTCTGTTGAGTATAGGCATGGAAGAATTTGGTGTTTCCATCTCCATCCTTAAGCCAGGTAAGTCCGGACTTCTGTTGCTAATAGGTCTCCTCCAGATGATAAGCACTATTAAGCTCATTTCTAAGTTTGGCCCATTCCTTTCATTTTGAATCAGAATTGTCCTCCCTCAGTCTTTCCAATTTCTTTGTAAGAGCTGCAATTTTACCCTGATTCTGAGAATGGAGAGATGAACTCCACTGAAGCAAAGCCAATCTAGTGAGTTTAACCTTCACTTTGAGTTTGAAAAAAAGAGTTCCCTGCACCATGGTTGACCAGGCCTTCTTAACCACCTCTTACATGCCATCCATACTCAACCATCTCTTATCAAAGGAAAATCTCTTTGGCCTTCTAACTCTATCATTCCCAGGGTCAATGAGAAGTAAAGAATAACCTGAAGAGCTTTTGACCAAGTTTAAGACTTTAGCATTAGGAGATGATTCCAGCCATTCAATAGACTCTATCTAGTTTTTCTTTCACTATGCCCTCAGAATGTCTATTGTTGCACCATGTAAACTGGTAACCAACCATCTTGATCTCCTCCATCTCCATGTTGCTGATGAAATTGTTAAAGCCTGAAAAAATGCTGTTGCTTTCTGATAAACCTCCAATCTTCTCCTCACTTGAACATATAGCATTCTATTTTCCTGCCATAAACCAATGAGTCCCTCAATAATGTTTCAATGATTCAAAGGTATTCCATTGTTTAGCTCTCTGCAGTCTACATGTACTGAGGTACACAAAACACCCCACTATTTATCAGAAGATGGTAATTTAAATTCAACTGCAATGAAGAAGCTATGACAACTGATTTGAGAAATGTTAACGGATGAATCCCACATAAGAAGGAAACCCCCATTTAATCCTTGAGGATCAACAATAGTTGTTCTGTCTTCAAACCCTAAATTTTTACTTACTGGCTTAACAAAGGATCTTGATTTTTTAGTCTGTGAAATGAAAACAAAAAGAGGGCGGTGAGACTTTAAAGTCTCTCTGATTTAGGAAACCGTAGAGGACCCACCCAGTCCTCTACAGTTCCAAACCGCAGCTAGCATTTATCCCTTGGGTGCCATTCTAAGTTGGCCACCCCCAACTGTTCCTGGACTTGCTTCAATCTCGTACTGGCTGCACTTTCTATAATTTGCTCCTTATCTTCTTGCTCAAAATCTGGTGGATGTACCCTTGATCTTTTACCACCTATGGGATAGATAGGAGAAATGTCAGGAGAATTTTGCCTCTTAAGTCTGCCTGATTTAGAGCTGCCAACAATAATCCCTCCCATATCCTTAACTGGTTCCCCTGTGATAGGTTCAACATCAAGTGGTGTAATGATTTCCACCTCCATCTCCTTCTGAGGATGATCCATAAATTGAGAGTGGCTAGCAACTGCAGTAGTCTTTTTCTTCTTTTCCTGATCTAGACTGCTTGGGGAAGCTAAGGATTGTAAGAGAGAATCCTCCTTCATGGAATTAGAGGCTGCTATATCAGTTCCTTTCTTTGACTGGAGGAATTATGGTGTGTAGTTTCATTTCCTTGGATTGAAGATTTCCCAGAGTTTGGAGAATGTTTTGAACCAGAGTTACTGATTTCCACCCAATTACAGCCTTCTACTGCCTTCATCCAATCACCATATTGGCCTTCTCTAACTGATTTAATCCTTATGTCTTCTAACCTTCTAGAGCAGTCTCTATCTAAATGTCCAATAAATCCACAGTAATGACATAAATTGACCATTTTTTCATATTGGAAACTGACCTTAACTGTTTGATTGCCCATCCTTATAGAAGCACACCTATGTAAAGCTTCTCTCAGATCAATTGTCACCAACAGCCTTAGAATTCTCTCTCCGTGATTGCCGGAGATAACAAGAACTACGTTGTTGATTTCTTTGAAAAATTTGCCCACTTTTAGACCGACTTCCGTACTCAACCAATACAATGGGATGTTAAGAGCCTGAACCCAAAGCTTCAACTCCTGGAATCCGAGATTGTTACGAGAGATGTTCTCCTCCCATTTTCGAAGGATAAGATATTGGTTTTCGAATATCCAATTTGTGCCACTAACCACCTTCTTCAAGTCGTCCCTGTTCTAAAATATGAATTGAAAAAACTTGGGTCCCCACTCCTTGACTTCCATAGTCTGCTTCAGTTTCCAGATATGGGACATTGTGCGTTGAACTCCAATCCAGTGTGCTTTCCTATCTCCGACAAACTTCCCAAACAGACTCCGCTGGAATTCATCAACACTAATATGGATATCGTCATTCTCTAGATCAATCAAGGCGGATTCTTTATCAGATAGGGATATACTATTCAGTTTTTGAGCAAGGTCGTCGTCCCTCCCCACTTCCCTTGAATCATCCATCGACTCTTGAGAGAATGCTGGAACCCTAAAAATGTAGGGAAATTCTGAGACAAAAGAAAGCGAACCCAACAATGAACGAGAATAATGTTAATCGAATCCAGAATCAACTGGAAACCATCAATTAGGAAGAAACAATGGATCGAAAATAGAGGTTGCCCTCAACGAGAGAATCGAATCTCTCAACGAGAGAATCAAACTATCTATTAGCACTTGCATTCATTTTCCAGATATCAATTGATTTGAATTTTCAAAAACTAAAAATCTGTCTTATTTTATAGATTCACACGGATTTTGTTAGGAAATAGAAAGAGGATCATTTTACTGTAGATAATTATTAGCAAACATTGTTTAATGTGTATCAAGAGTTGCTTAAAAGAGTTGTATAGGAGTGTATCACCATTAATTGAGAAAAATCAAAGCATATATTCAACAAATATACATCCCAAAATTATATCATTAAAAAAATAAAAGGATGACCAAATCTAAAATGGTTTGAGTTCGGATTTTAATTTTATTTGTAATTATTTTCCTGAATAATTGGATTAAGATTGACATCAAACTTATCCAATTTTGTTACAAAAAGGATATAAAATGTGTAGTATATTGTGTTTGAAACATTAAAAACTTGAATTTAAAAAAACATTAAATCTATTAATTAAAAAAAGATACAAAATCGGCGTGAGGATATACCGTAAGAAATATGAAATTGCATGTTATTTCATAATAGATCTGATAAACTAATAAAAAAAGATGGAACAAATTGGTTTTTACATATAAAATTGTTTTTTTTTTCCAAAAAGAAAATAAGATCACAAATTCAATTAAATATGCACAAATTATGTATGGGATATCAATTGATTTGAATATAATTTACCAAAATTATTTGATTTGTTTACCAAAAATGTACTGATACTTTTTTTAATATGTGTATCACATTCAAATATCACATTTTTCAAACTCAAATTTTTCCAATATTGTGGGATATTTATTGATGTTGATACCTAATTTTGGCTTCGACCATCAAAATATTACACGTGGATATATATTAAATCAATTGTTTTATTTTAAGGTTAAAAAATAATACCTCTTGTAATAATATCGGGCCCATTAAACGTATAAATATATATATCCCCGATGATGGACATCAGATAGATAAGTCTGAGGGGACTACTATTATTTTCTCTATCTTATCTGAGAGAGAGAGGGCGGTGCAGAGAAATCTCTTCTTCACGACTGCTGTTTTCATTTTTCTTTCAATTACATGCAAATTCAATAGAAAAATCACCAAAAATATACATCAAAAAATACACAAAAAATTCCTACGAATACCCCATGTTGATCAATTTTCGTGCATCAACAGTTTGGCGCTAGAGGAAGGGCCCGTAATTTATTTTGGTTAACCTCCGCCGATACACGGCCACATCTCTACCCCGAAAAACAATTACTCCAAGATGAGATTATTCTTAACCCTATTCTAAGTTCTCTGTATTCAGTGCTCTGTTATTTAGGAATTCATACATATTCATAAATTTCTTTCTTTCTCCCAGTATAAGCTTTCNAAAAAAAAAAAAAAAGAAAGAGAGAGAGACACGCAGAAATGGATGTCTCGATGACAGGACAAGCTCAAAATGGATGCATGAATTGCAGTAAAATTTTAATCGACGAAGTCAAGGTGATCCACAACAACACCGTCGTAAGAAAATCATCATCATCAATAGATGACACCGCTTACAAACGGCCGGTGACTTGGCTGACAGGAAACCTTCCACAGTAATACACGTGGAAACCTTTTAACAATCATACACGTTGATACTGCCACGTGTATTAGTTGACGTTGCCGCTCAGTCTCACAGGCCCCACTCCATCTTTATAGAAAATACCGAATTCGATTACTGGGACCTCAACTCGCCATTGTTGGATGGCCAAAGTCGCAACTCAAGTTCGTCGAGACCCGACCATGAAACACCTCGAAACGCCCCGAAACACCTCCAAACTTGATTTCAGTCGTCGAGGCTGAACTTTTCACAATCCGGCCGACCTCCAAGCAAGCCCGAACGAGTTGCACAAATCGGCCAGAACCGACATAGGCACCTCAGAGAACCTCGCCATCAACAAATTGCAACTCGGGCTATGATCATCACCGACTTCAAAAGTCGTCGGAGTTCGGTTCGAGCCACAAATTTCGCCTGGGGTCCAACATCAATGCCACCGAGCTCAACTTTTAATTCACCGACCTCAGTCACCGGCCCCGACTTCACCGTTGGAACGACTCCACGAGACGACCCTGAAACAGGCCGAGCCCGACCTCGGAAAGAGGCCGACTTCACAACAGACCGAGATCCGACCTCAATCAAGAGGCCGACATAAGCCCGGATATCGAAATCACGGCTGACCTCCGCGCCTCTGCCCAACTTTATTCGAAACCAAACAAACATCCCACTGTGAAGTCAAACAAACGTCCAACCGTGAAGTTCGACTGTGAAGAAGAACGTCTAATGGAAAAGGGGAAACACATTTTGAACTTTGAAATCCAATCTTATCATACATTAAACGTCCCAGATGGAAGCTTAAGGCCATATAAAACGTTCAAGAGCTAAGCTTTGTAGCCAAACAAACGTCTAACTGTGAAGCCCGAGTGTGAAGAGGTACGTTCACAACGAAAGCTAGTATTGGTCATGAATGTTCAAAAGCAGAGCTTGCCAACGAAAAGGAACGTCCAACGGAAAAAAGGAAACACATTTTGAGCTTTTGGAATCCAAGCTTATCGTACAATCAAACATCCTAGGAGGAAGCTTATAGCAGCAACAAACGTCCTTATAGACAGCTTAATGTACCGAGAAACGTCCAACGTAAAAGCTTCCTGAAGAATTTGATTTCTTCGACATATCACTCAAATTGCTTTCTCCCATATCTCAAAATAATCAACCTAACATATACTCAAGCAACAACGCTATGAAAGGATATAGAATTGTTATTTTGTAATATATCCTTATTGTTAATAAATTTTAGTAATAAAATCGTAATCATATTTAATAATAACAAAATAAGTAGGGTTTGGGGTTTAGTAATGAAATATAATAATATATTTCATGGGCTACATATAGGCTATATATTGGAGAAGAAGGAATAAATTGAAGAACAAGCATCAGAGGCTCGACGTCGGGACTCCTCCCGGCATTGAGTTTTTGCAGGTACAGAGGCCGTCCGAGTTGAAGGTGTTAGTGTTATATACTAAAAGCTTGGCTTTGGATGATATTACACGTTTTCCCTTTATGAATGAGAATCATGTTAGATTAAACAAGTTCTATGTTCTGTTGTTTTGCACTTAGATAGAATGGGTCGTCATCGGGCGAACAGAAGATCATTCTATCAGTCACTTGCGAAACAAGAATTGTGGTTCACAACCTAGATGGAAATGAACACCCCATCCGAACGGTTGTAGTGTCAACGCTACAATTGGTCTTGACTGATTAGTTGCACTAGTACATTTATGTATTGAACAGGATCCCAGATAGGAGAAGTACGTTTTATACTGATCGTCGTAAACGAACTAGGCCTCGGTTAATTACTGAGTTCTCTTAACCCGTAAGATATTAAACAGGCATATATATGTATATACTATTTTGATTCACTTGGGTGAGGTTCAGTTCCCTGGATTAATATTCATACTGTCTTGAGTAATACTGTTATATGTATGATGTGTTGTTAGGATATTTACGGTCACCATGTACGTTTAGTTTTATGATGTCCCCGAAGTGAGTTTATGAAGGATTGTTATGCTAAATCCTGCAGGTGGATTAAGTTCCGACATAATAATAATGTAATGAACGAGCGCTAGCTTCGATAAAATAAATAATATATTAATTAATTCTTGATTGTCATTAATTAAATTAATTAATGGACATTGTATCTTAAACATGGGGAGGTAAATCGGGTAATTATAATTGGAGTCTCAAATGTAATTTGAACTAGGAAAATGAAGTGCAATAGTATTACGTTAGTGGGTCGTAATATAATTTAAATAAATGGAGGAGTGGGTCTGGCTCACAGTTAATCCATTACTTAAGAAGCCGCCTATTCCTATTCTTCTAAGGGTCCCTACTATAGCTCTATATATACCTCATTAAACTCATGAGAAGAGATCGATCAATTCATTATTCACGTGAAACGCAACCCCCTCTCATCTCTCTCTAGATCTCATTCGAACTTTATCGTCTTCTCGGTGCTCCAACGGTACGAGTTGAAGAGGTGTAAGAGTGATACAGTAGAAGATCCCGAAGGTAATCGAGACCCCATGATCGTTTGCAGAAGTCGACGAACCACGACCTGAAGGCCGAGGATTGCCGACCCCGACCCGCCTGACAATCGCCGACCACCGAGCGACCAGCCGGAGATCCACCGGCAAGCCAATCACGCAACACGAGCCCGGCGATGCGACACCACCCACCACACGACCCGATTGCATGCAAAACGGCCCTTTCGTTCGTGTGATCCCTTCCGTTTGTGTGCTGTTCCCGGTCATCCCGAATCAGACAGATCTTTAGATCCGTTGCTCATAGGTTTACGTTTGCTATTGAATTCGTGACTTTTACATAACGAGAATCTCATAGATCCCAACAGAAGGAGCCCGGGGTGAAATTAATTTCTCTACCACTTATCAATTTATAGATAATTATGATACTAGTGAATGGACCTCACTTAGACCACTAATCCAAGAGAATGAACCTCACTTTTTAGTAAATCAAAGCAGATGTATTGTATGCACGCTCATGTTTATATCTAACTGTTTTTAGAGTACTAATCATGGCCATGGGCCGGCCCAGCCCATTGGTTCGACCCGAACTAACCTAGAATAAGTCTTGAACTGGCCCGTGGTCAACAGACCCAGAACCGAGCCCATAGTTTGACTGGGCCAGTTCTTGGCCTCATGTCTATAACTTTTTGGCCGGACGGGCCGGGTCCAGGCCGGCTCTCGAGACGACCCGCCATATTTTCCTTTTTCTTATTTTTTTTAATCTGTAGACCGGGTGGGACCGGCCAGTGGACCGGTATTGGACTTTTAGCAGCCCACTAATTTGGGCCGTTGCAAAATTTTGACTGTTGGAAATCCAACTGTCAGATTTATTATTTTAATTTTTTTAAATTCGGTTTTTTGGTCTAGGTCTGGGTCCGATTTCGACCTGACCCGCCGTTTCCACAACGGTTCGCCAATGGTCAAATTTTCAAATCTGACAGTTGGATCATCTAGACCGTTGAGATCCAACCGTCAAGATTCGGCCAACTCGCCTGACCCACCGGGCCGACCCAGACTCGGACCCGGCAGGTCCTGTTAAAAAAAAATTGAAGAAATTTAAAAATATTTTATTTTATTTTTATATATTATTATAGCATTTATGTATAATTTATTAAAAGTATATTATTTTTAAAAAAAGCTTTTATTTATTTTTATAATAAAAAATGATAATGTCATTCCATTCAAGTCATTTTCCTTCTGCATACCAAACGCATCAATGACAAAACTTGTTTCATTCCATTCCCATAATCATTCCATTCTTCAATTCATTTCATTACTACAAAATTCCATTATATTATAGCAATCATGCCATAAGATAATATAAAATAGGCATATGTATTTATTACTTATTTATTTGATTTAGCAAGGGTGATTGATATTTTGTTAGGATGACATACTCGATATCTTGGTAAGTAAGAGTATTTATATTGTTGACGGGCGTTTCCGATCAACGGTTAAAAAGATAAATAATGGAAAGGTAATGAGGAAAAAGACAAAGAAATACGATTTAATTATGATTTTATTGACTGGTCACGAGGTCGGCCTCTCGTACGAGGTCGGTACTCGCGATATACTTACGAATTCTTACACAAATTCCTTACAAGTTTAGAGAGAGAGAATATAGAGAGTGAAGACAGTTGGAGATTCAACCAGCTCGAAATAAATGAAGTGGACTGCTATTTATAGTGCCCTTAAATGTGGCACTGTTCGGACACTATTCATGGGTCTTGTCACACAGTGTTCTTGCAGAGCAGTCCGGCGCATCCCTGACAGAATTTAATGCGATTTGAGGTTTTCCTCATCATTGCCTAGCAGGCCTTTAATGCACACATGGGGGTCATTTAATGCTGGCAGGCTTTATGTCCTGGCTAGTGGATATAGATTTGCAGGCTACGGCGCCCCGTCTAATCACCAATGATTGCTCTCCAAGTGGCATTATTATATTATTATCGGGATCGGCATCTGTCTCTGGGGCAACCGCCCCGGAAACTCAGGTCAGCACCCGATCCCGTTTCAGCCTACTGGCCCTCCGGGACCTTACTTCAGTCCGTCACCTGCCTCAGGTCGGCACCGGTATCCGAACAGGACAAATGCCGGTCTCATGGACGGGCCTGCGGGGATGTCTGGACTACTTAAATTTGGAATTCAGCTCGGTGCTTGCGCTCGACCAGGTCTTCGGTTTAGCTCTGGGAGTCGGTTCGGCTTTTGGGAGATACCTATTGTCCGGCTCCTCTTTGGGGCGAACTCGGATGTCAACATACAGGCCCCCGAGCTCGGAGGGGGTGGCTTCGGCATTCCCTGTGAGGTCGTCATTTTAGAGTTCATCCGAGTTCGCAAGTTCTGGTCGCAGCTCGACGGTACGCGAGCTCGGCACGCGAACTTAACTTCTCTGTCGTCGCGCACGTCCTCCTCAGATCTGAAGTGATGGGCCATTTAATGCGACTTGTCCGTTACGCTTCCTGTCGGTCATGAAAAGTTGCGCCGCGTCAGTGACTTTCCACGTGACGTCGCACGATTCGCCCGTGTCAAACGGCGTGTCGCTTCGTCGAGCATCGGTTCAAAAGCCACGCCACGTGTCAACCTGCAGTTGGTCAGAGACGCGTATAAAGAGGCTCCATCGTCTTCCTCGAGAGGTTTTTACAGTTTCTGAGATTTTAGAGCGACTGAATCTTTGAGCAACCGAGTTTTCGAGCAAGAATTTGAGGCATTTTCTAAGACTTCCCGGGCTTTTCGATGATTCTCACGCCGGTAATTTCACTTTTCTCAAAACCTTTCTCCTTACTTTTCGATTATGTCGAACTTTTCTGGTTCCGCGGTGGATCTCCCTATCAGAGGTGAGGGACACACAGTGGAGGAGACCAGAGAGATGGTCGTTTACTCTCCTCCGGCGGTGGGGGCGGTGCAGCCGCTTAGGGTTACGCAAATTTTGGTCGTTCATGTGACGTCGGTGGCGGCGGCAGCGGGCCCATGCAGAGGGAGCCCTCCAGAGTTTCCCACGGTCGAGATTATCGACATCGATTCCAGCCCATGCTCCAGCCAGTTAGGCGCCAAGGAGGGCGAAAAAGAGACCGGCTCCGACTCTGCTGGAGAGTCCGATGTCGACGCGGAACTCGTCACTGAAACTCTTGTTAGTGTTATATACTGAAAGCTTGGCTTTGCATGATATTACACATTTACCCTTTATGAATGAGAATCATGTTAGATTAAACAAGTTCTACGTTCTGTTGTTCTGCACTTAGATAGGGTGGGTTGTCATCAGGCGAACCGAAGATCACTCTGTCAGTTACTTGCGAACAAGAATAGTTGTTCACAACCTAGATGGACATGAACACCCCATCCGAACGGTTGTAGTGTCAACTGTACAGTTTGTCTTGACTGATTAGTTGCGCTAGTACATTTATGTATTGAACAGTATCCCAGAGAGGAGAAGTTCATTTTATACTGATCGTCGTAAATGAACTAGGCCTCGGTTAATTACTGCGTTCTCTTAACACGTAAGATATTAAACAGGCAGATATATATAATATATATTACTTTGATTCACATGGGTGAGGTTCAGTTCGTTGGATTAATATTCCTACTGTTTTGGGTAATATTATTATATATAGGATGTGCTGTTAGGATATTTACGGTCACCATGTGCGTTAGTTTGATGATGTCCCCGGAGTGAGTTCATGAAGGATTGTTATGCTAAACCCTGCAGGTGGATTAAGTTCCGGCATAATAATAATGTGATGAACGAGCGCTAGCTTCGGTGAAATAATAATAAATCAATTAATTATTGATTGTCAGTAATCGAATTAATTAATGGACATTATATCATAAACGTGGGGAGGTAAATCGAGTAATTATTATTGGAGTCTCAAATGTAATTTGGGCTAGGAAGAGGGAGTGCAATAATATAATGTTGGTGGCCCATTAATATTATTTAATTAATTAGAGGAGTGGGCTTGGCCCACAGTTAGTCTAATTAATTAAGGAGCCCTTTTCCTAATCTCCTTAGGGTCCCTACATTAGCTCTATATATACATCATTAAGCTCATGAGAAGAGAACAGAAGTCTCATTCACACGAGATACACGCCTCACACGCCTCTCTCTCTCTAGATCTCATTCGAGCTTTATCTTATTCTTGTTGCTCCACTGGTACAAGTTGAAGAAGGGTGTATTGAGTAATACAGTAGAAGATCTGTAGGTAAACCGAGACGAAATATATTTTGACCTAAAGAACTAATCGGAAGTCCGATTGAGACATACAGTATACCCCGACGACCGTCTCGACGAGAGCTTTCCATTCGCCGCCGACGTCGCCGGATTCCGACGCCGCACGCGCCCTCACGCACCGCCGGAAGGAGCCTGACTGCAAAAATTCGTTTTGATCTGTTTGCATCCGTTTGATCCGATTTTGATCTGATCTTGTTCGTGCAACCCAAGACGTGATTTGCGGTCAATCAATTGTGGTCAACCGTTCGTGGTCAACCAGATCTACATAAATTTTAAGCCGTAAGTTCTCTACGTCAAACCTTTAGATCCGCTGCGCATAGGTTTACGTTTTCTGTTGAATTCGTGATTTGTACATAACGAGATCCTCACAGATCCCAACAACTCTACGGGGCGATACCTACGGACGAGAACGGGTCCCCATGGGTCGCGAGGACGCTGAGACCGACGCTGCAGTTGAAGCCGTGACCACGGCCCCCCTGGATGTTGGTGCCACCCTGCGCGCGTCTGGCCGTCCACCGCCTCCGCAAGGGATGTCAACCTCGCCCAGCTGAGGGATGTCGACCTCGCCCAACTGAGGGGGAAGGCTTGCTTTGGTCCCGGTGTTCGAGCTTTTGCTCTTTACGCCGGTGAGCGTATCCATTTCCCACCGCCGGGCTGCATTGGCGTGTACCGTTTGAGTATCCTGCTTGGCCTTCGATTTCCTTTGCCGGGAGCTCTGAACGACATCCTTAGTAATCTCGACATCGGCATCAGTCAGCTCGTGCCGGCAGTCTTTGCTAGGCTAGTCGGTCTCATCATTCTCTTCCGTCAGCAGGGCTGGGCCAACCCGACCAGCGACGACGTGAAAGCCCTGTTCGTCTTCAAGAAATCAGGGGAGACCGGCAACTACTATAGCTCGGTATCTCCAGGCATGGACAGGTCCTTAGTCCACAAGGTCCCTGAGTCGCTACACGGCTACATGCCAGAGTGGTTCTGGGTCGGCGGCGAGTGGAGGACACCCGATGCTGCTCGGCATCCATCCACTACCCTTATCTATGGCACTTGTAAGTCACCTTCTCTATTCGTTTCTTCCCTGTCTTTCCGTGCTAACAGGTCGGTGTTTGCGTTTCAGTCCACAACCCGCACGTTCAGGCAAGCGACGACCTGGTGAAGAAGGTCAAGACCATATTGGGTCTTGAGGAAGGAAGGCACCACTACAAGGATCTCGTTTCTGAGGAGAGCTTGATCCTTCACGGCCTTTGCCCCGAGTATAACAGCAAATCCTTCCAGCCCGGTATTATCCCTTTCCTTTGGCTGTTTTACGTGTGCACATACATATATACATTATCATATTTGTTCTCACCCCGTCTTCTGCTCTCCTTGGTCAGTATACTATCCTCTCCTGCGCGAGTGCGGGTTCGGCTCAGTGAAAGAGGCAAACAAATACGCGCGTGCGCACCCGACCTCATTGAATGATCGAAAGATGGCCAGTCGTATGGACTTCCTGATGAGGTAGGGGAAGAAAAAGTCCTCGGGATCCAGCTCGGCGGGAACCTCGGCACCCGTTCCACCGAAGCCGTCTACCGAGACCGTTCCCCCTTGGGAAGCCGAGATCCCCTCAGGCCCGGTGCCGGTGCCCACTGGCCCCGTGGGCGGAGGCCGAGATGGCGGTCGCGGCGGCTGGGATGGTCAGGGCGCTCCCTCACGACAGAGGAAGCGCCGGCTCCTCGCGGAAGAGCCGGAGGACACCGAGGAAGGGGACGCCGAGGTGCAGAATGAGGCACCGCCGCCTCCGAAGAAGAGCAGGACGGCCGAGGCGGAGAAGACCGCCCTGGCTGGCGAATCGTCGGCTTTCATGCATCAGGACGGGTCTTCCACCTACATTCCGGTGAACCCGAGCCGCAAGGTCAGCCTCTCCAAGCGCCTCGACCGGTTCCCCGACCAATGGTTCATAGACTCGAGGTCGGCGGTCCCGCTCGACTTGCCAAACCCCTACCATCTGCCGGGGGAGGTGATGTCCGCGGCGCGCGCCGTAATGACGTCTTGGACTCCGGTGGCAGAGACGGCGGTGGCCATGCTTTCCCCGACGCAGCTCATCTAGCACTCGATGGCGACCATGGGTCGGGCCATGGTCGAGCTGGTGCACGCTGCCGAGACGATGCAGAGAGAGGTTGCGGCCCGCGACAAGGCCGAGGAGGATCTCGCCACCTCTAAGGGCCGGATCAATGAGCTGAAGGACGAGACCAAGAGGATCTCGATGTTGGAGAACGAGCTCGTCCTTCAGCGAGGGGCTGCCACCGTGCCGGAGAAGGCGGCCGCCAAGGCCGTTGAGGATTTGGCCCGCGAGAGGGCGGCGTGGGCCGAGAATATGGACGAGCTTGAGATGAGGCGGGCTGCCGAGCTGTCTGAGAGCGAGAAGCGCCGAGCTGATAAGGTGGCCGGATTAGAAAAAAAGCACAAAGCAGACCTGGCCCACCTCGCCGAGCTGCACGCCGCCGAAGTCGCTGCGCTCAAAAAGAAGCACGAGGAGCAAGTCTCCGAGCTGGCCGACTATGGCAAGAGGTTAACCTCCCAGGTCTGCCTCTTGAAAGAGGCCGCGAAGCAGATAGACGGCGAGCCCATCGCTCTCCCTCCGCGGCGACCTTCGCCGAGGTCCAAGCTCAATACTTCGAGGAGATGAAGGAGAACATGGACATCTCAGCGGCGTTTAACCTCTATTGGTTGTTCCAGCGGCTTGATGCCGGGGTGCTCTCTCTTGAAGACTTTCAGGCCATACTCTCCGAGAAGGCGGGCCGATACAACCTGGATTTCGAGGGCCAAATCTGCGAGGTCGACGCTGATGAGGCCGCGGTGGTCCGAAAGCTCCGAGGTTGGGCCGACGACGTCATTGTCGGCTTTAAGACGTTCGGCGCCATCCCTTCCTCGGAGACGTGGCGGTTGGCCCTCGGGGAGCTTCTTCCGGGCTATGAGTCATTCGTACCCGAGGCCGACCCAGGCCCCGAGTTTCAGCCGAGACGCGGTGCCGTGCTGTCAGTGGTCGCTGGGATGGAGGAGGCTGAGGAGGCGGCGGCGGCGAATGCGGAGGCGGGGGTCGGCACCTCGGGGACCAAAGAAGTTGAGGCCGATGAGGTAGACGCCGAGATGATTCTCGAGGGCCCTGACCTTGTTTCCTGAATGCCGGCCAGTGTGCTCTGGTATTTGCCGGCCTGCGTGCCGTGGTCTTTTTGAAAACTATTTGTTTATGTAAAAAGTATATTAATCTATGTTTTGAATGGATGGAATGTGTGCTTTTGCTTATTTCTGCGAGTCTTTTTCGTGCTTTTTGTTTATGTATGTGTGTTTGCGATTTTAGTTGTTCCAAGTACGGCTTGAGTGCCGAGTCGAGCACTTACCATTCGGACGACCGGGCCCCATGATTGGGCTCGGCACTTTTTATTTATTTGGTCGAGCCTCGAGATTGGGCTCGGCGCTTTTTATTTACTTGAGGCATTACCTGTCCGATTCATCCGTTCAATCGGGCGGTGGTCTGGCCTCGTCGAGCCTCGCGTTTGAGCTCATTATGCATTCCTTACATTGGCGACTGTGGCCTTACCGAGCTACTTTTGTCGAGCCCGGCTCGTGCCGGTCGGGCCATCGTACTGACCCGACACATAATTATGTGGCAGCTTACCGGAGCGGTCTCGCATTCGGACTCGGTGGTACTATTGGCCTGACTGGGATTTCTAGTTGAGCCTAGCTAGTGTCAACTAGGTCATCGTATTGATCCTAGCCAACACTTTGTTCCTTACGTTAATTACGCCGCTTTGACTCGATCTATACTTACCAAATATACTTACCAAAAATAAATGCGAACAAGTAAAAGCTACATACTTTTACAAAGTTTGACAATTTCTTCACAAAACATCATTACAAAAGGCCACCCTTAACCTACTGGTAGAACTTCTTCAGAAATGCCGAATTCCATGGGTATTGGTGGGAGGTGCTGTCCAGATGTTCGAGACGGTAGGCCCCGTGAGGAAGGACCTCGCTGATCCTGTAGGGTCCTTCCCACTTCGGCTTGAGTGGTCCGGGATCAGGCCCCGTGACCCTTTTTAATACCAAGTCGTTGACCTGGTAAGAGCGCGACTTAACTTGGGAGATGATGTACCTCTCACTTCGCCTCTTGTACGCCGCGTTCCTGAGCTCGGCTTGCGATCGGTGCTCGTCTATCAGGTCAAGGTTTGCTCTCAGCGACTCGGAGTTGGATTCTTCTTCGAAGTGGGTTACCCGGAAAGTAGGGGCGCCGAGCTCGACAGGTATTATTGCTTCGGTCCCATACGTCAGGGAGAATGGCATTTCTCCGGTGGATGATCTGACTGTGGTGCGATATGACCAGAGCACATTCGGGAGTTCCTCTGGCCAGGTCCCTTTTGCGGCTTCAAGTCAGACCTTGAGCCCTTGCTTGATTATTTTGTTCACAACCTCGACTTGGTCGTTGGATTGGGGATGGTAGGGTGTCGAGAAGAATTGTTTGATGTCGTGCTCTTCGCAAAATGCCTCCAGCTTCTTTCCCTCGAACTTTCTTCCGTTGACAGTGATTATCGAGTTCGGCACCCCGAAGCGGCATATGATGGATTTCTAAAGGAAGTCGATCATTTTCTGCTCGGTGATGGTAGCAAGGGGCTCGGCTTCTGCCCATTTTGTGAAGTAATCCACTGCGACAACAGCGTATTTCACTCCGCCATTTTCGGTGGGTAAAGGGCCGATCAGGTCGACGCCCCATTTCGCGAATGGCCACGGGCTGAATATCGACTTCAGGGGCTGGGACGGTTGGATGATGTTCGGCGCGAAGGTCTGGCATTTTGCGCACCTTCGGGCCATGTCCAGGGCGTCCATTTTCAGGCTAGGCCAATAGTACCCTTGCCTGAGGACTTTGTAGGCGAGGGCGTATCTGCCGGAGTGGTTTCTGCATACACCCTCGTGAACCTCCTTGAGAATGTACTCGGCATCCTTCTCGTCCATGTTGGGATCTGTGAGGATCTCGTTATGTACAAATCACGAATTCAATAGCAAACGTAAACCTATGCGCAGCGGATCTAAAGGTTTGACGTAGAGAACTTACGGCTTAAAATTTATGTAGATCTGGCTGACCACGAACGGTTGACCGCAATTGATTGACCTCAAATCACGTCTTGGGTTGCACGAACAAGATCAGATCAAAATCGGATCAAACGGATGCAAACAGATCAAAACGAGTTTTTGCAGTCAGGCTCCTTCCGGCGGTGCGTGAGGGCGCGTTCGGCGTCGGAATCCGGCGACGTCAGCGGCGATGGAAAGCTCTCGTCGAGACGGTCGTCTAGGTATACTTTACGTCTCAATCGGACTTCCGGTTAGTTCTGTAGGTTAAAATATATTTCGTCTCAGTTTACCTACAGATCTTCTACTGTATTACTCAATACACCCTTCTTCAACTTGTACCAGTGGAGCAACAAGAAGAAGATAAAGCTCGAATGAGATCTAGAGAGAGAGAGGCGTGTGAGGCGTGTATCTCGTGTGAATGAGACTTCTTTTCTCTTCTCATGAGCTTAATGATGTATATATAGAGCTACAGTAGGGACCCTAAGGAGATTAGGAAAAGGGCTCCTTAATTAATTAGACTAACTGTGGGCCAAGCCCACTCCTCTAATTAATTAAATAATATTAATGGGCCACCAACATTATATTATTATACTCCCTCTTCCTAGCCCAAATTACATTTGAGACTCCAATAATAATTACTCGATTTACCTCCCCACGTTTAAGATATAATGTCCATTAATTAATTCGATTACTGACAATCAAGAATTTATTAATTTATTATTATTTCACCGAAGCTAGCGCTCGTTCATCACATTCTTACTGTGCCGGAACTTAATCCACCTGCAGGATTTAGCATAACAATCCTTCATGAACTCACTCCGGGGACATCATCAAACTGACGCACATGGTGACTGTAAATATCCTAACAGCACATCCTATATATAATAATATTAACCAAAACAGTAGGAATATTAATCCAGCGAACTGAACCTAACCCATGTGAATCAAAGTAATATATATTATATATATCTGCCTGTTTAATATCTTACAGGTTAAGAGAACGCAGTAATTAACCGAGGCCTAGTTCATTTACGACGATCAGTATAAAATGAAACTTCTCCTCTCTGAGATCCTGTTCAATACATAAATGTACTAGTGCAACTAATCAGTCAAGACAAACTGTACAGTTGACACTACAACCGTGCGGATGGGGTGTTCATGTCCATCTAGGTTGTGAACAACTATTCTTGTTCGCAAGTAACTGATAGAGTGATCTTCGGTTCGCCTGATGACGACCCACCCTATCTAAGTGCAGAACAACAAAACGTAGAACTTGTTTAATCTAACATGATTCTCATTCATAAAGGGTAAATGTGTAATAACATGCAAAGGCAAGCTTTCAGTATATAACACTAACAATCTCCCACTTATACTTAAAGCTTTCACTTTTACAGTATAGTCCTATCAATCCGTTATTCTAAAAGACCTATTTCGATCCAATTGCCATGCTCATGACTCCCATTCCTTCCACGTGTTTGACGAAGGCCTTCCCCAACAAACTCTTCGTGAAAGCATCAGCTAGGTTGTCCTCTGACGCAATCTTGGCAACATCAAAGTCTCCTCTACCAACGATATTCCGAATCAGATGGTATTTGCGCTCTATGTGTTTGCTTGCCCTGTGGACTCGAGGTTCTTTTGAGTTCGCTACTGCTCCACTGTTATCACAGTACACGGTGATACCACGTGGCAAACTCGGTATAACCTCTAAGTCCACTAAGAAGTTCCTGAGCCACACTGCCTCTTTCGCTGCCTCTGAGGCTGCTATGTACTCGGCTTCCATGGTGGAGTCTGTCACGCATTTCTGCTTAGCACTCCTCCATGAAATGGCTCCACTTCCCAAGGTAAACACATAACCTGAGGTTGACTTACTTTCATTCCTATCTGACTGGAAATCGGAATCATTGTAACCCAGAGGTAACAAGCTGCCTGCACGGTAAACTAACATGTACTCCTTAGTCCTTCTCAGGTACTTGAGTATATGGTTCACCGCAGACCAATGTTCCCGTTCCGGATTACTTTGATATCTAGCTACCATGCCAACGGCATAGCTAATATCTGGCCTAGTGCATAGCATTGCATACATGAGACTTCCTACTGCCGAAGCATAAGGAACTATCTTCATCTCCTCTATCTCCTTAGACGTCTTAGGAGACATCTCCTTAGATAGAGGTATTCCATGTCTGAAAGGTAACATACCTTTCTTGGAATCCTGCATGTTGAATCTGGCCAAGACAGTATCTATGTATGAAGACTGGGATAAGCATGACATTCTCTTCTTACGATCTCTAATGAGCCTAATACCAAGAAGGTGTCCTTCTTCACCTAAGTTCTTTATATCAAACTGCTTAGACAACCACACCTTTACGTCTGACAACTCCTTCTTACTGTTTCCAATAAGCAGTATGTCATCTACGTAAAGCACAAGAAACACCACCACGCTCCCACTGATTTTCTTGTAAACACAGTGCTCATCCGGACATTGAGTGAACCCGTACGACTGGATCACCTCATCAAAACGGATGTTCCAAGATCTCGAAGCTTGCTTCAGTCCATAAATAGACCGATTAAGCTTACACACTAGATGCTTACGACCTTCAGCAATGAATCCCTGTAACGCCCCGTTTTATTTTAAAGAATTTATCGAATTTATTTAATAAAAATCAGATTTTTTTTTTTTTAAATCCAAGTTAAAACCTTTTTCGAGAAACGGGCGCTACTTACTAACATCAACCAACAACACACATCCAACAATAAAGCATATTCAAAGGTCTAGATTTTTCGTCTAGGCAAGGGAACTACACATGCACGAGGTAACAATAAAACAAATACCAAAACATAAGTCTCAAACCATTTTAAAAGGTCTAGCATTATTCAAAGTTCAACCAAATCCTACACATACATAAGCCAACAGTTATAAAAATAAACCAGCTTATTCAAGTCTCAACATTATCCAAAAGGTTTAACATAAATCCATGGTTCATCCAACACAAACATGATTTCAAGGTGAAGCATAAATAATCCAAAATAAAAAGCAAGTAGTTCATCATATAATAAAAATAGGCGGAAGCAAAGACACATCAGTTAATGACCACCATCTCGCTCGTCCTATGCCACCGCCTCCAGCTCGTCTCAACCTAATACAAAGGAAGAGAGAAAACAACAAGAAAATAATGGGGGTGAGCAACCAACTAGCTCACCATTATCGCACAGTTATCCCACATAATTATTTTTAAAAACACTATCACAGTAAACAGTATCAAAATCGGTATGCACAGAATTCATAGCCTAAACCCCCTACCCAGCCCTATCGCAAACCTCCTATGTACATACAACAACCTTCCGGATACAACGGCATGGCTGTAACTGGAAACATTCCCACCCCCGGGTACAACGGTTCGCAGGATCCTTTCCAGGAGACAGCAGAGATGTTTTTACCCTTCCGGATACGACGGCATGGGGCGTCCCTCCCGGATACAACGGGCAGGCGACCTCCTACTGTTTTCCCATTCATCAAGGCACTAGATTTTGGGACACTTAGACTAGAGTTCTCATGACAAAAATTTTCAAAGAAATATTACACGAAATAAGGAGTGCGATAAATATGGAATACATCATAAATGTACCCACACGATAGCAGCAACAGTTCACAGAATCACAAATCCAGAAACGAGGCGAGGTCAACACCTCTTAAACACCTACATTATGACAAGATCCTACAATCAGAATCTATCTCGACTTAAATCAGAAATCACAAGACAGACCTAGTCGAACTCGTTTCGACTAAGTAGTTCGTGAAGTCCTGTGGATGTTGGAACACTAAGACTCGGCTCTAAACCCGACCAAACAACATAAGGGAGTTTACACAAATCCATCTAAGGATTGACCAAGTCAACTCACATAAAAAACGAAAAGCAAGTTTATTCCCAAAATTTCATATAAAAATCATGTTCGGAAATAGAAATCATTTAATCGCATGAAAATAGATGGTCAAGCTACCCTACAAGTTAAGCTCTGAAAATTTACACAAAATTTCATCTCCTAGAAACATGTAAAACCACAGAGTTTCAGCTTTAAACTCGAAATACCCTATTTTATAAAATTCGAATAAGATATCAGCAAAATGGGCAAATTAATTCATACTCAGACTTGATGAATGAATCTGAACTTGAAAATTTTACACAGCAACATACAGTATGCTAAAGTTCATGTATAAAAATCTCAGACTTAAATGATAATTGCTGCTATTTTTAAAAATTCATACGAGCAAAAACAGTTTATCGAATTTAAATCCAAACTGAATTAAAACGGACTCCAAAAATTCCCATCGTTTAGAAACATGATCAAACACCTACAATAGGCCTCTCATTAAAATTTCAGAATTTTTCATGCAGTAACCAATTTATAAAAATTCAAACAATGTTTCTGCAAATTCGATAAATTACATATTTACCACATCAAATCAACTCAAAAAATTCTAAAACTTGAACACAACATATATAAGTCACAGGGGCATGACATATTCAAATTTCAGCTCATTTCAGTCAGGCATGAAAGTTTTATGGATTTAACATTATTCTGGACAGATTACAATTTAATTATTAAAAATAGCTACAGGCCTCCAAAAATTACGAAATTTTTACACAAGGCAGGCAATGAGCAGATAACACATCCCTCAAAATTTCACATCGTTTCGAGCAGCGAGCTATTTTTAAAAATTCGAACACCGAAACAGCAATTTACAAACTCGACAACTTGGCAATTCATAAGATCAAGGACTCGACATTGTTCCATTATCCACCGACATACACGAATTTCGAGGTCTCGTTTGATTTTTGAGAAAATCGAAGTGATCCCGAACATACGAACACAAAAAAAAATCATCACAATGTATAGTCGCACAAATTCACATCAATATATTCACATCAATAATCAACGAGCACTATACAAAAACATTCAACGAAATAAAACATATACGAATAAAATGAGACGGAAAAACGACGAGGTACCGTTCTCGGGAATAACTCAAAAACGTCACGAACACGAATGGCTCGACGGTAAACTCGTCTCGCCGAAAAAAGAAGGCTCGTCGCACAGGAAGAAGCTTGTTGCTGCGAGGGATGAACTCGCCGGTGAAGTTGCAGATCGCGGGGTCTCTGAGCTCGCCGAAAAGGGGCTGGTCATGGTGTTTACTCGCTGCTGGGGTCTCGTCGCGGAGGTCGGAACGACGGCGAGAGAGAGATCGTGGTGTTGCAGCGTGGGGAATGGTCGGAGGGGTTGGCTGCGCGAGTTGCTGAGCGCCGGAGATGACTCGCCGGAATTGGGGAGGGCTGTGGCGGCGCGAGGTGGTTTCGTCGTTGCAAGCTCGAGGGCTGGCTCAAACTCGCCGGAAAGACGCGCACCAAGGTCACCGGAGATGAGGACGATGATGGTGAGCGAAAGAATTTCCACGTGAGAGAGAGAGAAGAGGAGAATGACCGGAGATGGTGGGTTCACGATGATGTCGATGATGCGCGATCAGAACGAAAGAGATAAAGGCTGCGGGCGTTATATTTTTTTTTTTGATCGAAATGAAGGAGGGCCAAAATATATGAAAGTACTAGGTTTAGGGAAAAGGAAAAAATCTTGTTGTCCAAGACAAAAAAATAAAATAAAATAAAATAAAAACCCTACACACACGCGTGAAAGGAAAAAGATTGGGAAAAATCTGTCGGGCCGGGCCCGAGAAATTGGGCCAAAAGAATTTTTGGGCTGGTTGGGACAACAAATCGGCTCACGGGCTCAATTAAAATTTTAAACGGACATTTTTGGGCCAATTTCGGTTCCAACGAAAATTATCGGCTCGATTTCGAATGCAAACGCGCGATAAAAATAAACCGGACAATGTATATATATATTATCCATATTTTTATAATACACGATAATAATTAAATAAATCACAAAAAAATCAATTAGACAATTACACAATTAGCATTTAATCACATTTGATAATTAATAAACATAATGGCATACAAGAAAATAAAATATAAATATTATCACCAATTAATAATAACAATAATAATAATAATAAAAATAATAATACTAAATTCTAAATAATCCGCAAATAAACGGGGCATTACAGTCTACCCTCCTTAAACGATTTCCGTCCCCGGAAATCCAAGAAAAATCATTCCAACAGGACAATTGACACACGAGAGAAGCTCAAACCACTCAGCTCGGATACTCCATCCGAATCTTCCCACTCTACCAAGTCACGCCGTACTAGCCATGGTTACCTTGCCGGACTTTGACGAGTACCTCTCCCGGACTTTCCTTGCTGGGTTCGTCAATCCATTAGGTCACCGGTACCTCATCAAAGGTAAGGTTCTGCCCACATGTAGCTCGTCAAAGATTGCCTCGTGCCTAGAGTCGCGCACTTGTCCCCTCTCCATGAGGCACTGAACAGGTCGTGCACTCTCGCAAGCTCCGGTGATGGGGTCAACCGTCAGGCTAAGACGCCGACTCAGTCGAGAATCACGAAAGGACCAACAAATGTAGCTGATATTTTCTCTCTTCCCAGAACTCGAGGCGTACAACGCCTCTTTCCGTACTCAGAACCTCGTACGGTACCATCAAGATCGTCACTCATAGTCATTGCTATAAGCGCACTTTCTTATGGTAAGAAATTCCACACGACACACTCATCGAGTACACCCGACTCAAAACCAGTCTCTCAGGGTCTCGACAGCATGTCCTAAACGCATAACTATCTGGATTTCTACGTGGTGCCAAGTTCAGTCTCGTGCCCGGGTCACGTTGACAACTTGCCCACGATTCCAAAGTGATCCGTGCGTCCGTATCAAACGGGCCGCCACGGGATCTCTTACAAAAGGCTAACAAAGCAACAACAACGCCACAAACTCAACACTGATACCTACAGAATCCACGGTTCTGCTCGATATCGATGACAAAGCCTCATTCCCTGCCGACACGAGTAACAGCTCGTATGCGGCTTAGGAAGTATCGACTAGATATTCGAAAACAATTTCTATCGTAGAAACTGACTCTCAAATAGGGATGCACGACGATCCCATTATAACGGTCTAGAAGGACATAGCCAGTCCGAGGTTTAATGCACTGTCACCCGAGAGATGTCATACACACTGGCGCTGCATAAGCGGGGCGCTGGGACGTGTGCCTACATCTCTTCGGAGAACAGTTGCAAGGTCAAGGTTTCGGCCACACACTGGCTTGGGGAGCTCCTGCGTTCGGTGATGGTGGCTGCAGCTCTCGTGCGAGTCAACGATCGGCCCTACAGTGCCTCACGTCTCTCAGCACAGGCTCGCGTGCTCGACCACCACTTCGCGTGACTACACCCAGTCAGCGTCGGCGCTCGGTTCGAGGACAGAAAAGAATTACTCTAATTCAAGGCTCACACTATCTGAGGTAGCCAGGAAGGAAAGGTTTTCACAAAACCGACCAACATTAGGATATAACAAAGACATCACATTTAAAGAATGTGAATATCGACATCCTCAGCTAGGAATCATCCTCAACTCAGTGGTCATTGCCGAGCAATGAAAATGATCAGCTCGCATGGGCTCTTCTGACTAACAGTGTCGGCCGTCACGTCAGCTCTATCTCCGGTAGCTAATCGTGTCGGCAGTCCTAAACGAGCTAAATTTCTACTCTGCTAAGATTTTCACGTTTCTAGATCTCATCTCGAAGCCTCATTGGTTGATTCGTCTCGATCGCGTCTCGAATATAGGTCATCAACGATAGAAACACGACAGGCCGATCAGGGTATGAATGGAGTACCAGACTGAATGACATCACCAAATAAAATCGAAGGAACGATTTCAGACAAGCGGAAAAATGAAAGTGCTCGTCTTAATCAATACTTCAGGTTGCAAGTCTTAAAGTGGAAACTCCAGACGAACCAAAAACAAGAGTTTCCAGAGGATTGCCAAAAAGTCAAATAAAACACAAAGGTCACTCTCGAAATTTCGAAGCGAAAAAGGATGGAAGTTCTCAAAAATTTAATAATGAATACAATGAAAAAAAGAAGACGTCTCTGCATCAGGCTCAACTACCCTCCTTAAAAGATTCACACGCAGGCCACTTCGGTTCATCGTTAAAATAGATCACGAAAGATAATTGATCGCCGTCTATCTCGAAGCTAAGGTATTCTCAAGCCGACCTTCGCATCGACTTAATGACGTTACGACACACGATTAAGGATCAATAGAAGGTGAAATTTCGATGCTCAACACAATCCAAAATTTCTACGCGAGGAAAAAGGAAAAATCAAGCGAAATTAACACGGTACGAAAATCAAATAAATAAGATGATCTCGAAATACAATTCAAACTTGACTACCAAGCGAAAGGTAGTAGTCAAAGGAAGTGGAAAAGCACTCGGGCGGCAAAGGCGTGAACGGTAGGTTAAAGGGTTGGAAACAACTCAAGCTCATACATTAAATTTGCGGCAACATTTTCCAGAAAACGGAATTGCACAAAGTCCGTATTTTTAATGCATCTCTTTGGACAAAAATGCTATATGAATGAAACTTGTGACATTTGAATCCTAAGAGACAAAACTACTATTCATATGAAGACACTGAAATCAAATAAGGCCATTTAGCAGGTGATAAACCAACAAACGTTGAAAATTTATTTACAGACCAAAACTGGGGTAATGCACCTAGCCAGACTTCAGTAATTGCTCTCTAACTGGAGCTACAGGCATGATTTTGATGAAATTTTAATACCAAATGATAGATAACTCAAATGTATACAACTTTTCTGAAGGTCACTTTGGCAAATAAACACATTTTCAATGAGTTTAAACACAAAACATGTGGTTCAGAAAATCTGCCAAAAATTAACATGTGTTATGGACAGCACCTCAGTGTTTACCCTCTAGATCGAGCTACAGACTTTCAAATGACATGTTTCAAGTCTCAAATTAAGCCTAAAGCATGCCTATACAACTTTTATTTAGAACACCGAAGCATAAAAGGTCATTTAGATAGTGTAAAATCAGTTAACATTCAATATCAGATTCTGCCAAAACACAAAACTCTATCTCATGCATGTCTATCTTCCTAAGAACACAACTCGAGCTACAGAGCACATATTAACATGAAATTTATCTCATTTAAAATATAAGAAACAGACCTATAACTTTCATGAAGAGAATAAATTCATACGAGCACGTTATGACATGATAAACAGGTCATACATTAATTACACACATGCTGCCGGGTAACAGGAAAACTGGACGCGCAATATTCTCGTAAAAATCATAACTTATTCCATATAACTCGGAATCGAGAAATTCCAAAGCCCACATATAGAAAACCGAACATACTACATTTCATAAGAAGGTAGCAACTTCAAATAACCAGCCTCTGATGGCTTAAACTGAGGCACAACAGAAACAGCAAACATGCGAATTAACAAGAAATAACAATGAACATATATAACGAAAGTTCTAAGCTCGACCACGATTAATATAACTTCCAGACAGAAATAAATGAGCACAACATGTTCATCACATCAACTACATGATACTTGATTTATAAAAGACGAGAGTTATCAATATTCTCGAAGAATTTGCGAGACAAACCAACGAGTAAGAACGAATGAAAACGAACAAATTATAACAGGGAAAATCAGCCATTTACCTGATCCCCACGAATCTACCAGCACAAGTGGTCGGATCATCAACATGAACTCGACACTTAGACTCCTCTTTCGATTCTCCTTAATCGGGTTCTAACACGCGTCTAATAGTTCAAGCCACAATAGTCACAGACTTCCGAATAATCCACACACCCGGGACTTCTTCATTTGTCTGTACCCTTTACTTAAGCCTTCTCTTTCGAGGTAGCTTATGAATGAAATCTCATTCGATGGAACTAAACAGAAACTTGTAACGAGAGCACTGCTATAGACAAAACTTAACTCGATAACACCCAACCAAAAACTCACAACAAAAAAATCTCTTAAGTCGGCATTTAACTCTGCACCACTAGAGTTCAAGTCCGAATAAACGGAGGGTAGATTCCTAAGCCCCAATAAAAGAACAAACCATAATCACGTCATTCACAATAATCAAAACAAATAAAACTCATACCTTGAGCTGGTGCGGCGAGACGAAGCGAGCGGTCAATGGTCATTAAACACTTAATCACAAATGAACCAGTCTACAGAAAAGTAAGACTGGCTCTGATACCAAACTGTAACGCCCTGTTTTATTTTAAAGAATTCATCGAATTTATTTAATAAAAATCAGATTTTTTTTTTAAATCCAAGTTAAAACCTTTTTCGAGAAACGGGCGCTACTTACTAACATCAACCAACAACACACATCCAACAATACAAGGGAACTACACATGCACGAGCTAACAATAAAACAAATACTAAAACATAAGTCTCTAACCATTTTAAAAGGTCTAGCATTATTCAAAGTTCAACCAAATCCTACACATACATAAGCCAACAGTTATAAAAATAAACCAGCTTATTCAAGTCTCAACATTATCCAAAAAGTTTAACATAAATCCATGGTTCATCCAACACGAACATGATTTCAAGCTGAAGCATAAATAATCCAAAATAAAAGCAAGTAATTCATCATATAATAAAAATAGGCGGAAGCAAAGACACATCAGTTAATGACCACCATCTCGCTCGTCCTACGCCACCGCCTCCAGCTCGTCTCAACCTAATACAAAGGAAGAGAGAAAACAACAAGAAAATAATGGGGGTGAGCAACCAACTAGCTCACCATTATCGCACAGTTATCCCGCATAATTATTTTTAAAAACAGTATCACAGTAAACAGTATCAAAATCGGTATGCACAGAATTCATAGCCTAAACCCCCTACCCAGCCCTATCGCAAACCTCCTATGTACATACAGCAACCTTCCGGATACAACGGCATGGCTGTAACTGGAAACATTCCCACCCCCGGGTACAACGGTTCGCAGGATCCTTTCCAGGAGACAGCAGAGATGTTTTTCTCCTTCCGGATACGACGGCATGGGGCGTCCCTCCCGGATACAACGGGCAGGTGACCTCCTACTGTTTTCGCATTCATCAAGGCACTAGAGTTTGGGACACTTAGACTAGAGTTCTCATGCATACAAAAATTTTCAAAGAAATATTACACGAAATAAGGAGTGCGATAAATATGGAATACATCATAAATGTACCCACACGATAGCAGCAACAGTTCACAGAATCACAAATCCAGAAATGAGGCGAGGTCAACACCTCTTAAACACCTACGTTATGACAAGATCCTACAATCAGAATCTATCTCGACTTAAATCAGAAATCACAAGACAGACCTAGTCGAACTCGTTTCGACTAAGTAGTTCGTGAAGTCCTGTGGATGTTGGAACACTAAGACTCGGCTCTAAACCCGACCAAACAACATAAGGGAGTTTACACAAATCCATCTAAGGGTTGACCAAGTCAACTCACATAAAAAACGAAAAGCAAGTTGATTCCAAAAATTTCATATAAAAATCATGTTCGGAAATAGAAATCATTTAATCGCATGAAAATAGATGGTCAAGCTACCCTACAAGTTAAGCTCTGAAAATTTACACAAAATTTCATCTCCCAGAAACATGTAAAACCACAAAGTTTCAGCTTTAAACTCGAAATACCCTATTTTATAAAATTCGAACAAGATATCAGCAAAATGGGCACATTAATTCATACTCAGACTTAATGAATGAATCTGAACTTGAACATTTTACACAGCAACATACAGTATGCTAAAGTTCATGTATAAAAATCTCAGCTTTAAATAATAATTGCTGCTATTTTTAAAAATTCATACGAGCAACAGCAGTTTATCAAATTTAAATCCAAACTGAATTAAAACGGACTCAAAAAATTCCCATCGTTTACAAACATGATCAAACACATAAAATATGCCTCTCATTAAAATTTCAGAATTTTTCATGCAGTAACCAATTTATAAAAATTCAAACAACGTTTCTGCAGATTCGATAAATTAAATATGTACCACATCAAATCAACTAAAAAAATTCTAAAACTTGAACACAACATATATAAGTCACAGGGGCATGACATATTCGAGTTTCAGCTCATTTCAGTCAGGCATGAAAGTTTTATGCATTTAACATTATTCTGGACAGATTACAATTTAATTATTAAAAATAGCTACAGGCCTCCAAAAATTACGAAATTTTTACACAAGGCAGGCAATGAGCAGATAACACATTCCTCAAAATTTCACATCGTTTTGAGCAGCAAGCTATTTTTAAAAATTCGAACACCGAAACAGCAATTTACAAACTCGACAACTTGGCAATTAAATCACAACATAAAATTTCTCGTCCGAGGCCTTTTCATAAGACCAAGGACTCGACATTGTTCCATTATCCACCGACTTACACGAATTTCGAGGTCTTGTTCGATTTTTGAGAAAATCGAAGAGATCCCGAACATATGAACACAAAAAGAAATCATCACAATGTATAGTCGCACAAATTCACATCAATATATTCACATCAATAATCAACGAGCACTATACGAAAACATTCAACGAAATAAAACATATACGAATAAAACGAGACGGAAAAACGACGAGGTACCGTTCTCGGGAATAACTCGAAAACGTCACGAACACGAATGGCTCGACGGTAAACTCGTCTCGCCGAAAAAAGAAGGCTCGTCGCACGGGAAGAAGCTTGCTGCTGCGAGGGATGAACTCGCCGGTGAAGTTGCAGATCGCGGGGTCTCTGAGCTCGCCGAAAAGGGGCTGGTCACGGCGTTTACTCGCTGCTGGGGTCTCGTCGCGGAGGTCGGAACGACGGCGAGAGAGAGATCGTGGTGTTGCAGCGTGGGGAATGGTCGGAGGGGTTGGCTGCGCGAGTTGCTGAGCGCCGGAGATGACTCGCCGAAACTGGGGCGGGCTGTGGCGGCGGGAGGTGGTTTCGTCGTTGCAAACTCGAGGGCTGGCTCAAACTCGCCGGAAAGACGCGCACCAAGGTCGCCGGAGATGAGGACGATGATGGTGAGCGAAAGAATTTCCACGTGAGAGAGAGAGGAGAGGAGAATGACCGGAGATGGTGGGTTCACGATGATGGCGATGATGCGCGATCAGAACGAAAGAGATAAAGGCTGCGGGCGTTATTTTTTTTTTTTTGATCGAAATGAAGGAAGGCCAAAATATATGAAAGTACTAGGTTTAGGGAAAAGGAAAAAATCTTGTTGTCCAAGACAAAAATAAAATAAAATAAAATAAAAACCCTACACAAACGCGTGAAAGGAAAAAGATTGGGAAAAATCTGTCGGGCCGGGCCCGAGAAATTGGGCCAAAACAATTTTTGGGCTGGTTGGGACAACAAATCGGCTCACGGGCTCAATTAAAATTTTAAACGGACATTTTCCGGCCAATTTCGGTTCCAACGAAAATTATCGGCTCGATTTTGAATGCAAACGCGCGATAAAAATAAACCGGACAATGTATATATATATCCATATTTTTATAATACACGATAATAATTAAATAAATCACAAAAAAATCAATTAGACAATTACACAATTAGCATTTAATCACATTTGACAATTAATAAACATAATGGCATACAAGAAAATAAAAAATAAATATTATCACCAATTAATAATAACAATAATAATAATAATAATAAAAATAATAATACTAAATCCCAAATAATCCACAAATAAACGGGGCATTTGCAATCCCTCTGGTTGCTGCATATAGATGTCTTCCTGCAGGTTCCCATTAAGGAAAGCTGTCTTGACATCCATCTGCCAAACCTCATAGTCCATATGAGCGGCTACAGCCAAGAGAATCCGAATGGACTTAAGTATAGCTACTGGCGAAAAGGTTTCATCATAATCAATACCCTCGATCTGGGTATAACCTTTCGCAACAAGCCTAGATTTAAAGGTTTGCACCTTCCCATCCAATCCTCTCTTTCTCTTATAGATCCACTTACATCTAATGGGTCGTACCCCATCGGGTGGTTCTACAAGATCCCAGACCTGATTGGAGTCCATTGACCCCATTTCAGGTTTCATTGCAATATTTCATGAATCTGCATCTTTATCTTGGAGTGCCTCATCGTAAGTTCTTGGGTTCGATTTTAGGCCTCCTGGAACTGAGTCTGATGACTCTCCAAGACCTATCCATCGGTCGGGTAAATGAGAAACCCTCCCACTGCGACGAGGCACTGTCAGTACCGGTACACTCTCAGTGTGCCATGTTGCAGTATTATGTGATGTATCTACTTGCGCACTCGGTGGGGAACCATCAATTTCACCTCTTAATTCCTCTAAGACTAGTCTACTCGCGGGCTTATGATTCATAATATAGTCTTCTTCCAAGAATCTAGCGTTCGTCGAAACGATCACCTTCTGATCCTCAGGACTATAAAATAATCCACCTTTTCGTTCCCTTGGGATAGCCTACGAAAACTCGTGCTTCTGAACGTTTCTCCAACTTGCCAGGTTCCTGCACTAACACGTGTGCAGGACTACCCCAAACTCGAAACTGTGAGAAACTGGGCTTGCGCCCTTTCCACATCTTATAAGGGGTAGTGTCAACTGACTTCGATGGAACCATGTTCAGAATATACGATGCCGTTTCCAATGCCAAACCCCAGAACGAATCTGGTAACCTCGAATAACTCATCATAGACCTAACCATCTCCATAAAAGTCCTATTTCTTCGCTCTGCAACCCCATTCTGCTGGGGCGTGCCGGGTGCAGTCAGTTGGGATTCAATCCCAGCTTCCGATAAGTATGTCCTGAACTCTCCAAAAAGGTATTCGCCACCTCGATCAGAACGATGTGACTTGATACATTTACCATGAAGCTTCTCCATAACTGCCCGATACTCCTTGAATTTCTCAAAGCATTCGGACTTGCGGTGCAACAGATAAACGTACTCAAATCTCGAGTAATCATCTATGAAAGACACATAGTACTCGAAACCTCCTCTAGCCTGGATCGACATAGGACCACAAAAATCAGAATGAATC
Organism: Striga asiatica; assembly: GCA_008636005.1. Lineage (NCBI taxonomy): Eukaryota > Viridiplantae > Streptophyta > Magnoliopsida > Lamiales > Orobanchaceae > Striga > Striga asiatica. The sequence goes on from BKCP01005627.1 coordinate 993,617, forward strand.
AATCCTAGCACTTCTTGGCTCCTATACCCCTTTGCCGTAAACGGCCTCTTGGCCATCTTACCTTCCAGGCATGATTCGCAAGTTGGATAGTGCTCTTCCAATGGACCGAGATGTCCACTGGCCACTAACTTTTGAATCCTCCTAAGGTTGATGTGTCCAAGTCTAAGGTGCCACAGATATGCTTGATTCATCTGCGAAGACTCCTTCCTCTTATTAGATGTAGTTATGACATTATTCAATTCATTATGTTGCACTGTGGGAGAGTTCGGTTTGAGAACATATAAATTGCCAACTAATGAACCACAACATATGAAACGATTTTCAAAACGAATAATAACCATGTCATCAAACGAAACTGAAAAACCATCCATAACGAGTTTAGAAACTGAAACAAGGTTCTTTCTAAAACTAGGAACATAAAGGCAATTTCTCAAAACCAAACTACTACTATCGAACGATAAAGTAACGTCTCCCACTGCAACAGCCGCCACTTTCGTAGCATTGCCCATGTAGACGGTGATCTCTCCCTCCCTAAGTCGCTTGGTTTCCTGGAACCCCTGCAAAGAATTGCAGACATGATCAGTGGCTCCAGTATCTACACACCAGGTTCTGGTAGATACAACCGCTAAACATGTTTCTACGACATTAACGAGAGAGTTACCTTTCTTGAGGAGAGGGCAGTCGACCTTCCAGTGTCCTGACTTATTGCACTTGTGGCATCTTCCTTTCGGTTTCTTTGCCACAGCCTGAGGGGTCGGTCGTGGGTAAACCGGAGCATCCTGTGCCTTTGCCTTTCCTGCAGACTTCTTTCTCTTCCTGCCCTTGTGAGGCCTAGAAGGTCCAGCCTGCTCGGCGACTAGCACCTGAGGTGCTTGAGTGAATAAGGCCTCCGCTGACTGGAGCTCTGCAAGCAGTTCTGGAAGAGCCATATGCATCTTGTGCATGTTGTAGTTCAACCGGAACTGATCAAAGCTCTTCGGCAGAGATTGGAGCATAATATCAACCTGGGTTTCCCCGTCAATATAACCTCCCATAACCTCAAGGTCATTGAGTTGCGCCATAACCCTGAGAGCGTGCTCCCTTACGGGTGTGCCCTCGGCTATGCGCGTACTCATCAAAGCACTCAAAGCCTCTTGCCTAGTAGCCCTAGACTGATGTCCGAACAGATCCCTGAGATTGAGAAGTATATCTGCTGCAGTGTCCTTAGACTGATGCTGATGTTGAAGAACATTCGACATAGAAGCCAGAATGTAACACTTCGCCATCTCATCAGCCTTCTTCCACCGAGCATACTCCTCTTTCTCCTGCTTAGGAGCATCAGCTGCCGACACCGCCGGGCAAGCATCAGTCATAGCAAACTTATAACCCTCAGCAGTCAACACTATGTCTAAGTTCCTCTTCCGATCAATGTAATTAGGACCAGTAAGCTGATTTTCTTTTAGAATGACTGACAACGGATTGAACGACCTGATGAATATCCTGAGAATCATGCAAATAAATTTTACAGATTAAACACTTTTGAATTTAACTGTTAATATTGATATCCTCAAAACAACATTAACTTAAATCCACCGACATCTATTACACCTTGTGAGAATGCATGCTACGAGGGTCGCCCTACAAACTCGCATTTTGTAAGAGAAGGGCTTTTCTAAGGCCCATTAATTTCCATAAGTCAAAACCAAATTCATGACGAACGAAATTAATAGTCGGTCTCCATTTGGCCATGCAATAGAATTCAGGGACCCCGAGGGGGGTTAATAAATTTAATTGCATTCTAAGTGAATCCCATTTCTCGGTCCTAAGGTCGTCAAATTTGATTATACGTCATCCGAGGGGAAGCCCGTACGATCTCATAAGATTTCCTCTAACCGTCTACTTTTAGAAATTTGTCCTGGTAATTTCCTACAGTTAATTTTAGCAATGTCACCCGAGGGGGAGCCCATAACCGCAATTAATTGATTTACCGACAAATTAGAAATGGAGGCCTTAGGAATTTTACAATTAACTTTAATTTAAAATCCCTTCTCAAACTTAGTATAATTTAATGAGGATTTTTAACTATTTATACAATTCCAAATTAATCTATGTTACTGCAATAATTAATTAACATGCATATTAATTCATGCAATTCTAAATTAATCTATGTCAATGCAATAATTAATTAACATGTTCAATAATTTATGCAATTCTAAATTAATCCATGCCAGAACATAATTAATTACATGCATAATTTATTGACACAATTCTAAATTAATCATATGCATTACATAATTAATTAGCATGCATAATTAATCTTGCAATACTAAATTAATTTCATGCAAAAACATAATTAATTAACATGCATAAATAATAATTTAATGGCATAATAAATTTAAATAAATGAATAAATAAATCCACTATTATGGCCATTAAATATTGAGTCTCCTTAAACAAGGAAACTGTGACAGTCCTTTCCCTGTTCAACTGGAACTCCTTTAAGCAGTAGAATCCTGGTTGATCTTATACTGCTTGGACAAGAAGGCAAAACCTCTCCACCTCCAGCCAACCGCCGACCGCCGCCGGTGGTTGGAAAAACGCGCCGTTTCCCTTTTTTTTTTTTTAATTCTTTGAGGCTCGTTCATCTCTTGTGATCTCCCGGTTATCAACACACGATCACAACACGAAAAATATAATTTACAAAATTACATAATCCGATCCTAGATCCAACGAATGGATGTACATGTTTTCTAAACAAATAATTAAATCTATCCGGTCAACCCCCGGGCGAATAATTATTACAAACATTCATCCATAAATTCCTCGACATGCCCGAGGCTTTAAAAATAAATTTAAAACCAAACATCACATTCAACAACATTCATCAAACACGTAATTGGCCATAATAGTGGATTAACTATTTTCCTGCAAAACCGAATTATGCAAATATAATCCAATATATGGCTGCGTTTGAACACATCTTGTCAAATAAAGCCGTAAAAATTCAAACTTTGTACAAAACGAATTAACCAAGTGCTCTGATACCACTTGTTGGGATCTGTGAGGATCTCGTTATGTACAAATCACGAATTAAATAGCAAACGTAAACCTATACGCAGCGGATCTAAAGGTTTGACGTAGAAAACTTACGGCTTAAAATTTATGTAGATCTGGCTGACCACGAACGGTTGACCGCAATTGATTGACCGCAAATCACGTCTTGGGTTGCACGAACAAGATCAGATCAAAATCAGATCAAACGGATGCAAACAGATCAAAACGAGTTTTTGCAGTCAGGCTCCTTCCGGCGGCGCGTGAGGGCGCGTGCAGCGTCGAAATCCGGCGACGTCAGTAGCGATGGAAAGCTCTCGTCGGGACGGTCGTCTGAGTATACTGTACGTCTCAATCGGACTTCCGGTTAGTTCTGTCGGTCAAAATATATTTTATCTCGGTTTACCTATAGATCTTCTACTGTATTACTCAATACACCCTTCTTCAACTTGTACCAGTGGAGCAACAAGAAGAAGATAAAGCTCGAATGAGATCTATAGAGAGAGAGGCGTGTGAGGCGTGTATGTCGTGTGAATGAGATTTCTGTTCTCTTCTCATGAGCTTAATGATGTATATATAGAGCTACAGTAGGGACCCTAAGGAGATTAGGAAAAGGGCTCCTTAATTAATTAGACTAACTGTGGGCCAAGCCCACTCCTCTAATTAATTAAATAATATCAATGAGCCACCAACATTATATTATTGCACTCCCTCTTCCTAGCCCAAATTACATTTGAGACTCCAATAATAATTACTCGATTTACCTCCCCACGTTTAAGATATAATATCCATTAATTAATTCGATTACTGACAATCAAGAATTAATTAATTTATTATTATTTCACCGAAGCTAGCGCTCGTTCATCACATTCTTACTGTGCCGGAACGTAATCCACCTGCAGGGTTTAGCATAACAATCCTTCATGAACTCACTCCGGGGACATCATCAAACTGACGCACATGGTGACCGTAAATATCCTAACAGCACATCTTATATATAATAATATTACCCAAAACAGTAGGAATATTAATCCAGCGAACTGAACCTCACCCATGTGAATCAAAGTAATATATATTACATATATCTGCCTATTTAATATCTTACGGGTTAAGAGAACGCAGTAATTAACCGAGGCCTAGTTCATTTACGACGATCAGTATAAAATGAACTTCTCCTCACTGAGATCCTGTTCAATACATAAATGTACTAGTGCAACTAATCAGTCAAGACAAACTGTACAGTTGACACTACAACCGTGTGGATGGGGTGTTCATGTCCATCTAGGTTGTGAACAACTATTCTTGTTCGCAAGTAACTGATAGAGTGATCTTCGGTTCGCCTGATGAGGACCCACCCTATCTAAGTGCAGAACAACAGAACGTAGAACTTGTTTAATCTAACATGATTCTCATTCATAAAGGGTAAATGTGTAATAGCATGCAAAGGCAAGCTTTCAGTATATAACACTAACAGTCCACGCATTTGAGCAAAGGCGCCGAGTATCCCCTCTTGAATAGTTCTCCGGCCACGATCGTAAATCGAGCTGCCCGGGTACGGAGCTGCCTGGCCTTCTTTGGGTTAGACGGCAACGCACCGGTCTCGAGATACGACCGGATCGGGACCATCTACCTCAGCTCCTCGTCTGCGGAAGCCTGGACGACACTCAAGACAGGAACGCCAAGCACCGAGGGTTGTTCTTTGTGACAGACTTGGACATATTCGACACTTTCCATACCGGCACTTGAGGCGAGGCTGGCCAAGGCGTCGGCCTGCACGTTCTCTGTCCGGGGAATGTGTTCTAGCCTGGTCCGGAGCTTGGCCAATCTCTTCTTCACCATTCCCAAGTATGGGACCAGCCTTGGTTCCTTGACCTCGAACTCCCCGGAGACTTGTTTGACCATTAGCATCGAGTCGGAGTATATGATGAGGTCGGTTAAGCTCATGGCTTCAGCCAAGGCGAGCCCGGACAGCAATGACTCGTATTCGGCCTCGTTGTTTGTCGCCGGGAAGAGGTACTGGATTGAATGGCAAAAGAGTTTCTTTTGGGGATCCACGAGGACGACCTCCCCACCTGCTCATCCGGCAGTGGAGGACCCATCGACGTACATCACCCAAGGCACCTCGTCGTTCGCCTCTTCGACTATGAAGTCCGATAGTACCTGTCCCTTCATTGCTGTTCGGGGTCGGTAATGGATGTCGCATTGTCCTAGTTCCACCGCCCATTTTACCAACCGTCCTGAGGTGTCAAGTCGGTGCAGGATTTGTCTGAGTGGGTAGGCTGTGAGGACAGTGACCGAGTATTCCAAGAAGTACGGCCTCAACTTCCGGGCTGCGGTTACCAGGGCAAACGCCAGCTTCTCCATGGGTGGATACCGCAGCTCGGCATCGTGAAGCGCCTTGGTCACGTAGTAGATTGGGAATTGCCTCGAATCCTCCTCTCGGATCAGGGCGGCACTTACGGCCACGTCGGAAATTCCCAGGTACAAATAAAGCATCTCACTTGGGCGGGGATTCTGCATTGTTGGAGCCTAGCTGAGGGTCTCCTTGATCGCTTCTAACACTTTTTGGCAGTCCGGCATCCACTCGAACTTGTGGTTTTTCTTGATGGCGTCGAAGAAAGGTTTGCATCAGTCGATGGACTTTGAGATGAACCTGCTCAGGGCGGCGAGTTTGCCGGTCAGACTCTGGACCCCCTTGACCGACGTCGGCGGTCGGAGGTCTTGCACCGCCTTGATCTTCTCGGGTTAGCATCGATGCCGCGCTGGCTGACTATCTATCCCAAGAATTTTCCCGAACCAACGCCAAAAGTGCATTTTTTCGGGTTTAACTTCATCGAATAATCACGCCAAATAGAGAACATTTTATTGAGATCGTTTACATGGTTGGTTGCATACACAGACTTGACTAACATGTCATCTACATACACCTCCATACACACACCTATCAGACTAGCAACATTTTATTGACTAAGCGTTGGTAGGTGGCCCCGACATTCTTCAGCCCGAACGGCATCATCGTGTAGCAGTATAGCCCGCGCGCCGAGTAGAAGGAGGTATGTTCTTCATCGTCCGGATGCATGGGGATCTGGTTGTAGCCGGAGTATGCATCCATGAAACTTATCAGCTCGTGCCCCGAGGTGGCGTCGACCATGTAGTCGATGTGGGGGATAGGGTAGCTGTCTTTGGGGCATGCCTTGTTCAGATCGGAGAAATCTATGCACAGGCGCCACGCTCCGCTGCTCTTCTTCACAAGTACCGGGTTGGCTACCCAGGTCGAGTACCGGACTTTGCGGATGTATTCGTTATCCTTAAGCTTGACCACCTCTTCTTCCAAGGCTTGTTGTCGGTTTAGGCTAAGCTTCCTTCATTTATGCACGACCGACATGACTATGGGGTCGACCCGCAGCCGGTGGCAGGCGACCTGCGGGTCGATGCCGACTATGTCCTCGTGGGTCCACGCAAAGACGTCTGCGTTTTTCTGGAGGAACTTGGTCAGCTCGGCTTTGAGCGGCCCCGACAATTTGCTCCCGATCCGGAGTTGCTTCTGATAAGTCTCCTCGTCAATGAAGATGATTTTAACTTCATCCATAGGTTCGGCCCACTTTGTCCCCCGTTTCTCCTCATATTGGGTTCGGGGGTCGAGTTCATCCTCTTTTGTGACCGGCTCTTTGCCGGCCCTTCTTCCCCTGTCCAGGCCCAGGTCAGCCCCGGGCTCTTCCTCGGTTTGTCCGGTGTCGACCCTAACTGAGGGAAGCGGACCTATCTAGTTTCCCAGCATGCGCTCGTCCCTCCGTTCGGGACCATCCGGCCCGGCATCTGGGTTGGACGTCCCCGTCGCTAGTCCTGTGCCGGCTGGGGCGGCACTCATAGCGATCAGAGGGTGCGAACCTGTCTGGTTTCCCAGCATGCGGTTGCCCCTAGGACCATCGCGTACCGGCTCGACATCTGTTACCTCGGCGAGAGTATCCGCCGCATTTATCTCGGCACGCGGGATAGTCAGGACGCACTTTCGCGCCTCCCTTTGGTCCCCGCGGTGAGTACCCTCTCCATCCGAGGTCGGGAACTTCAGAGAGTAGTGGAATATGGAGACGGCGGCTTTCAGCTTGTACAGGGCCGTCCTGCCCAGGATGGCGTTATACTCGCTTGGGCAGTCTACGATTTTGAAGGTTTTCAGAATCGTCTTCGTGGGCTGCCCCCTCTCCCCGAACCAGATTGACAGCGTGACTTGGCCGACGGGGGCAATCGTTTGCTCGTTAAAGCCTTAGATCCGCTCGCGGCAGGGTTGCACCTCTTTCGCGTCGATCCCCATCTTTTTAAAAGTATCATAGTAGAGTATGCTCACATAGGCTCTGGTGTCGACCATGATGCAATGGATCTTTATCGCCATGATCGCCGTTGTGATCACCAGGGCGTCGGAGTGGGGGTGGTCGAACAATAAGACATCCTCATCAGTAAAGGAGATTTTGTTTGGGGTCGGCTCCGACGCCGGCCTGCTGTCGGCGTGCATCACCCTCTGCCCGGCGTAATAGGCCTGCCGGTCGTAGGCCTTGGTCTGCCTCTTGGAAAGGAGGGATTCACCCCAGCTGGTGTTGACGCGCCGGGTTGGATAATCGGTCTGGCAGGTTTCCACGGGCGGGGACCGTTCTCTCTTCTTGCTCCTGGGGGTGCCGGCTTCGTTCTGGTCAGCGGAGCAGAAGGTCATGATCTCGTGGGGGCCGCCCTGTTGGGGTTTCTTCCTCCTAGGGTTCACGTCAGCGTCGTCATCACTGTCAACGTCTTCCTCGAAGCGTCCCCCCTTCTTTCTTTTCTCCCCGGAGTGGGTCAATCTTTTCATCTACGGGTCGTCGATCAGCTTGAGCAGTGCCGAGATCAGATTTCGGCATTGGTCGATATTGTGCCCGTGCGCCTTGTGATAGGTGCAGTAGCGGGTTTTGTCCACCTTGTCCTTGTCAGTGAACATCAGCTTCGGATTCGGTAGCAACCCCTTCGCCTTAATCTCCTCATAAATCGCGGCGGCTCCCACCGAGAAGACGCTTTGATAGTTTTCTTTCAGCTCTTCATCTCTTTGTCTCCGCTGAGCTCGGATTTCAGCGAATGATTTACTCGGCTTTCCAGGTTTCTCCTCCTTCACCTTCGCCCTTGCCGGCGCCGGCGTGGTGTCAAACGTCGGGATCGACGAGGACTCCTCCGCCATTATGTAGTTCTGAGCTCGGGAAAGGAACTCCTGATAAGTAGCCGGCTTGTTCTGGCACAAGGACCATTTAAACAGCGTTTTTGGTCTCAGGCCGCAGTGGGCAGTGATCAGCAGGGCGTCAGGGTGGCACCGCTCCATGTTTTGGACTCGGTCGTTGAACCGAGCGATGTAGTCCCTTGCTCTCGTTCTCGCCCTGAACAATGTTGGCGATGGACTCCTTGGGGGCGAGGTTGACCTGCGATCCGATGAAGTGTGACCGAAATGCCGACCTGAGCTGCCCCCAGGTGGAGATAGAATGGGGTTAGAGAGAGTGATACCACCTCTGCACCTTCGGCCCCAGTGTCAGAGAGAACATGCGGCAGCGTAGGGCGTCAGAGGCGCCGTGCAGGTCCATCCAAGTTGTGTACAGGCCGATGTGAGAATCTGGATCCGAACCCCCGTCGTAGAGGCCGAGCTGCGGCACCTTTATCTTCTTTGGGACGGCTTCCCGTAAGATGTCGGGGGAGAGAGGTGAAGCGTCCGCCACTCGAGGGGTCGGCCGTGCGTAATATTGCGGATAGGGAGGGAGCGATAGCTCACTCCTGGACGGGTGCCGGCCCTCTAGTTCGGCGATTCTGCGCCTTAGGGCCGCGACCTCGTCAGTATCGCGCCATATGGTTTTTCCTCGCTCGATGACCTTCCGGAGGTCGCGGTTGGGCTGGCTCTTGTCGTCCAGGCGCTGGTGAACAGGACGGCGATTGATTTGGAGGCTTTGCCCCGGACGGCTTTCACCCGTCTGTTCGGTGGGTGCCGGTCTGGAGATTTTATCGCGGCGGTCTTGGGCCTCAGGGTTGGGCGATTGTGCTGTGGACTTGGATTTGGCCGGATTCGGCCTCTGTCCCCCAGCCCCCTTTTCGGGGGTATGAAGCAGGGTGTTGCCGGGATTTTTTCCGTGGGCGCCACGGTGTTTCCCCCGGCCGCCTGGCTGGCGAGCGCCCTTGCGAAGACCCCTTCTAGAGCTTTGAGGATGTCGGGGTGCTGCATGGCCTCAGCTAAGGTCGGGACTGGAGGGACAGGGACTATGGGCCCCTGCTGAGCGCGGCGAGAAGTCTCTCTACCGTTACGCCGACGAGACTGGACGCCGGACTGTTCGGTTGACTCATTGTGGCCGGATGAAGGCATTTTTGAGTAGTTTTTGGAAGCGAAGAGTGGGAAAAAGATGAATGCGATGTGGAGTTCCACAAGATCGAAAAATTGACACCAAATAACTTATGGTGCCCTCCTTCTAGCGCCAAACTGTTGACGGGCGTTTCCGATCAACAGTTAAAAAGATAAATAATGGAAAGGTAATGAGGAAAAAGACAAAAAAATATGATTTAATTATGATTTTATTGACTGATCACGAGGTCGATACTCGCGATATGTATGTTGACATCCGAGTTCGCCCCAAAGAGGAGCCGGACAATAGGTATCTCCCAAAAGCCGAACCGACTCCAAGAGGCGAACCGAAGACCCGGTCGAGCGCAAGCGCCAAGCTGAATTCCAAATTTAAGTGGTCCAGACATCCCCGCAGGCCCGTCCACGAGACCAGCATTTGTCCTGTTCGGATACCGATGCCGACCTGAGGCAGGTGACGGACTGAAGTAAGGTTCCGGAGGGCCAGGAGGCTGAAACGGGATCGGGTACTGACCTGAGTTTCCGAGGCGGTTGCCCTAGAGACAGATGCCGATCCCGATAATAATATAATAATGCCACTTGGAGAGCAATCATTGGTGATTAGACGGGGCGCCGTAGCCTGCAGGTCTATATCCACTAGCCAAGACATAAAGCCTGTCAGCATTAAATGACCCCCATGTGTGCATTAAAGGCCTGTCAGGCAATGATGAGAAAAACCTCAAATCGCATTAAATTCTGTCAGGGAGGCGCCGGACTGCTCTGCAAGAACACTGTGCGACAAGACCCATGAACAATGTCCGAACAATGCCACATTTAAGGGCACTATAAATAGTAGCCCACTTCATTTATTTTGAGGTGGTTGAATCTCCAACTGTCTTCACTCTCTACATTCTCTCTCTCTCTCTAAAATTGTAAGGAATTTGTGTAAGAATTCGTAAGTATATCGCGAGTACCGACCTCGTACGAGAGGCCGACCTCGTGATCAGTCAATAAAATCATAATTAAATCGTATTTCTTTGTCTTTTTCCTCATTACCTTTCCATTATTCATCTTTTTAACCGTTGATCGGAAACGCCTGTCAACATATATGATGTACCGTTAGAAATTATTTACAGTTACTATAACTCATTGCGCTGGGTTGATGACGTCTCCGAAATGAGCTCATGAAGAAATATTATGTTAAATCCTGCAAGTGGATAATTATCTGACATAATAATCAACGAATTGAGTGGTACTAATTTCGGAAATGGAAGAAGTCAATTTATTTTAATTGTCAGTAATTAAATTAATTGATGGACGAAATCTTAAACATAGGAAAGTAAATCGGTCAATTAGATTAATTAATTAATTTATTGATTAATCATTTGGAGGTTTGATTTATTGAATAAATTGGAGCTAAATGGGGAGGGCAATAAAATTATTCTAGTGGGATGTTTTATTATTTAGTTCTAATTAGGATTTAGGAATTAATTATATTCCTTATTTTAGATTCCATTAGGAGAGGAATATTCCTTCTAGAATATTCACCCTAAAGTTAGGAGACTATTGAGTCTTTTAGAAGGGTGATGGAGGTTAGGAGGAATAAGACTTCTTGATGGGATAGGATATTGAGCATGATTTGGATTTTGAAGCCTAATAAGATAAGCTCATATGTAGCACCTCCTTAAGGTCCCTAATGGAGCCTATAAATACACCATGTCCCTTCCTCTTCCCCTACTAATGCTAGTGCTCGATTTTAAGGTTCCAAGAGGAAGAGAAAAATCGAGTTCTATACATATTCGAGAGTTCGGGAGTTTCGATTAATCGCACCACCAAGATTAGTCGAAGTAGGTGTTATGGTAATCTGTTAGAAGATCTTAAGGTGATATATCTCAAACCTTGAAGATCTAATTTTTTCGGCCATCCTCCACCGTCGATCGCCACTGTCCGCTGTCGTCGACAGCAGCTGCACGCCGCCTGACCTCGTCCAAGTCCCAACGACGCGTCCTGCTCGTGCACCGTCGCCCCTGCTCCGTCACGCCGTGCATCCGTCTGCTCGTGCCCAGCCACTGCTCGTGATCTGCCCAGCCGAGTTTCAACCGAGTCAAGCCGAGTCCGACCCTCAACCCGGTGAACCGAACCCTGTCCAATCGGCCCGAGCCCGACGATCCTGATCCGGTGATCTGTTCGTGATTCAGTGACTCGATCAGAATTGAGAAAGGCCAAAACCGTCAGCCCATCGGGTTTTGGTAATCAGACGATCTCCATAAAAGGAAATTAGAAACGTCTCTGAGTCGGCAAAAATTTTAAATGGTAATGTCCTAACCCTAACTGTAGATTTCACAGCGTTAGGGTATATTTTCCCAAAATTCAAACATGCATGTTGTTGTCCTTCCTAATAGAACCCAACAACTGGTATCAGAGCCCATGTTTAATTAAACTTTGTGCACGGATTGAATTAGTACTTACCTGCTTATGTGAATTAATTGTGCACAGACGCAGCACATAGTTGATTAGAAATTGCAAAAGTTGTTTGCAGGTGATTTCAAATCCGACTATTATGGCCCGTATGTATGGTTTTAATTCTTGTATGTTGTTTTATAAGCCTCAGACATGTCGAGGAGTTTTTGGGTTGGTGAATTCTTGTAATAAATTATTCGCGCGGTGGGACACCGCATAGTTTATTGCTTTCATAGAAAAACTCATGTACGACTCCTACGTGGGTCATAGGATGAATTATGTAATTATTTTATATTATTCATTATTGATTTGACAAACGTGGACCAACCTCGATGAGGCGAGAAACACGCGGACAAAAGCCGACGATGGCAAACCAATGACGGATATCCTAGAAACGACCCATTCATGACGAATAGTGGGAGTCACCAAGAAAAGAGGATTTCCAACTCCCGAAAAGGAAGGCGCAGTTCGACAAGGATATGGATTGCGTTTCTCTGAAAAATTTGGAGATTGATTGAATGGCCATGATAGTTGGATTATTTATTTATTCCTCGTTTTATTATTCATTTAATCATGCATGTCCTTATGTGATCTAATTGCTTATGTGCGAATTGAACCATTCGGGGAATGTTTAGGAAAATCCCATAAATTATTATATTAAGTGTGAATGGATTGATAAAAAATTGTATCCACGGCCTCCATTATAGGTTTGTCAATGAAGTGATTTAACCGAGCCCAAAGGACGATCTATTTTACAGTTCATAAGGACACATCTCCTATAGGATGGTTATAGTGAGCTATTTCAAAATCGTATGGATCACCCAAAGGTAGACGTACAATTTTGGTAGTAAGCTTAGGACCAATTAATGGGTTACACTTAAAGTGCAAATAATTACGATATTCCCAAAGGAAAAGGTTGTTTTTATTTTGCGCTGGCCAAAAGGGGGACCGACTATTAATTAAGTACTGTTGGGGCAGTATGTTAGTTAATGCGAGTAATCCCTCTTCATGCGATGGTATGAACCGTAGACGTCCACACTCCGTGGCCTGCGGGGATTCAGTGTTTTGATGTGCCGGTGAATTTATTTGAATATCGTTTTGAAGGGATCAATATTTGATAGTTAAATTTGAAACACTTGACTGAGTAAAACTTTGTTTGCATGATCCTAGGAATTCAAAATGTCTTTCAATCCGTTGTCCGTAATTCTCAAATAAAACAAAATTGTTGATCCCAATTATATTGACCGGAAAAGGAACTTGGATATAGTGTTAACTGCTGAGGGGTATAAATTTGTTACTACTGAGTACTGTCCGGAACAGCCGGGAGAAGACTCGACAGATCAAGAGAAAGAAGAGTATGCTAAGTAGAAAAAGACTGATGAGATGGCAAAGTGTTACATCTTGGCATCTTTGTCGAATGTACTTTAACATCAACATCACTCTACAGACACTGCAGTAGATATGCTCAACAATCTTAAGGAACTGTTTGGTCATCAGTCTCGGGCTGCCCGACAAGATGCCATGAGGACTTTAATGACTATGACCATGCATGAGGGCACTCCCGTAAGGGAACATGTTCTTGCAATGATGGCCCAACTGAATGAGCTGGAGGTCCTTGGGGGTTTTATTTACGCAGAGACGCAGGTCAATATAGTCCTCCAACCTTTGCCCAAGAGTTTTGAGCAGTTCCGGTTGAACTACAACATAAACAAGATGATATTGACTCTTCCAGGACTTCTAGCAGAACTCCAGTCGGCAGAGGGCCTGTTTAGTCAGAAGCCTCAAGCTATGGTGGCCCAGCGAGGCGATGGATCTTCTTCTAGGCCTGGTAAGGGTAAGAAGAGGAAGAAGTCCACTGAAAAGGGCAAAGCCGTCATGAACGACACGCAGACTCAGAAGGGAGCAAAGAAGCCGAAAGCTAAATGACACAGATGCTAGCAGCGAAGACATTGGAAGGCCGACTGCACTCTCCTCAAGAAGGCCGATAAAGGTAAATCTTTTTCATTAGTCGCTTAAACATGTTTAGCGGTGTTGTCTACCAAAACCTGGTGTGTAGATACAAGAGCCACTGATCATGTCTGCAATAATTTTTAGGGGTTCCACGAAACCAAGCCGCTTAGGAAAGAGAGATTACTATCTACTTAGGCGATGCTAGTAAAGCGTCAGTAGTTGCAGTGGGAGATGTCCACCTAGCTTTAGAAAGAATTTAATATCAGTTTCTAAGTTGTTTATGAACGGTTTTTCTGCTTTTTTTATAATAAAGTTGTTATTCGTTTTCGCCAAAAGTTCATAAGTGATGGTCCATTAGTAGACATCTGTATATCCTAAAACCAAATTCTAATCCACTGCAACATAAACAATTACCTAATTCATCATCTAATCTAAGACTTGGTCATATAAACCTGAGGAGGATTCAAAGGTTAGTTGCAGACGGGCACTTAGGGTCGTTGGAAGTCGAGGCCGTACCAACTTGCGAGTCCTGCCTAGAAGGCAAGATGACTAAGAGGGTTTTCAAATCTAAGGGAAACAGAGCCGAAGATGTGTTAGGGCTAGTTCACTACGACTTATGTGGTCCTATGTCTATTTAAGCGAGATGTGGTTTCGAGTACTTCCTTACGTTTATCAATGATTACCTGAGATATGGGTACATACCTTTTGCACCACAAGTCTAAATGCTTTGAGAGATTCTTGGAGTATAAGGCAGTTGTGGAGAAGTTGTTGTAATTAATTTTTACTGGAGTAGAATCGAAAGATTCGAACACCGGGTCGTGTCTCACGAGGAAGGATAGCCGGAATATTCTACACGTTTATTCAAACAAAAAGAGAAACAAAATTCCTAAACATTCTAATTCAGATTGTTTGATTTGAATTTAACTATCAACTACCAAGAGAATTTAAATTAAGCAATTGAAATAGCAAGCAACAACGAAGAACAATCAGGATTTAAGAAGCTAGGGAGTCGGGGATATCCGTTTTGGTTCCAAAATGCAATTATCAAGCAAGAGATTGTTCGGTTAAGTGATTTGACTAATCGACACGTTCAAGCACTCATTCTCAATAACTTTTCGTAACAAGAGAACAAACTAGAACGGCAAATTAACAATTCATTTAACTTCTAGGCAATACAGTTACGAACAAGCCTAGTTCATACGAGCCTATTTCGACCGACTCCTCCCCTTTCGGTTCTAAGAGTCGATTAAAGTAGACTAGAAGGTGTTTAATCAACTAGTCCGTTTAGAATAACCAACATCAAGCAAGAATATATCGAACTCAATTGCAAACAATTGGGGATTGAAGTGTCACCCTTCAACAATTCTCAATATTCGAGCCCGACAATTGAAAAACCCTAGAAAAAGATCAACTCGTACAAATAGAACAATCATGAATATGATAATTGCAAACGAATTCAAAACATCAATCCCCTATCCCTAGCATAAAGATTTAGCTACTCATAATTGAATAATCAACACAAGCAATCTCAACCCAAGAATTCATAATTAACGATTAAGTTAAAAGAAAAGCTTACGATTGATAAATTCCATAGTTGAATTCGATAAACAAGCTTGAAATCCGGAAGAAATAATGAAATCCGAGCTTAAATCCTTATTCTACGTTGAAAACGATGAAGAAAAATGAAAAGAACGAAAGAAAATAAGACGGGAAGGGTTTTCTGTGTTCGTCGAATGAGAGATAATGAGAGATGCCATGGCAATCTGGTCGCGGTTCATATTTATAGTTAGGCGAGTGACACGGCGTGGAAATCCTAGCACGACGCGGAGAAGAGTCGCCTCGCAGCGCGAAGGGTCAATCACGGCACGGCAGACTTGCTGGACGTTCTTCTCAGTTGGCCTCGTGGCGTAGGCGCGGCGCGACGCGGGGTAGTGCCACGGCGCAGGGGCCTACCGCGGCACGGAGTGTGCAGTTGCCGCGGCGTGGTGCGTAGCGCCGGCGCGGAGGTGGAATGCTGGGCGGCCTCAGTTGGTGTCGTGGCATGGGCGTGGCACGGTGAGGCATGAGTGGCGCGGTGCTGGGAGACGTATCCTCTGAAGGCCCGTGAAGGGTGTCACGGCGCGAGGGCCTGGCGCGGCTGTCTGGGCAGCATGCTTGCCTTCGCTTCTTGGACCAGTTCGAGCTCATTTGGACTCGGAATTTGATTCCGCTTTTTCCTATGTGTTCCCAACGAACTCCTCTATTTAGTTACGCTTGCCCGACTAATTTTTGCCTAAAATATCATCTTCCCGAGACATCCAACCTGCACACCAAAGACGACGAAAAACCAACAAAATACTGAAAAACACAAGAAAGACTAAAATATAGCAAACCGCGAAATAAAGTACACAACGACCTAAAAACCAATTAAAACACCTAAAATGGGGGAAAAAGAAAGACAAAAAGATAACGAAAAACGCAAAAAAAATGGGACAAACAACTCCCCCACACTAAAACCTTTGTTCATCCCGAACAAAAAGAAAAGAAAAGACACGAAAGCAAGCAAACGAGCATGGATAACAGTTTCAAATAAGACAAGCCTCAAATTAATCAACTTAGCTGAGGAGACTTCCAATGACCAATCACGCATATCTCAATTACACTTGAACGCAACATTTTGAGAACATAAACGCTCAAGCATGAGAATATCAAACATATATGCCTCACTCTGTTTCTTTCATAAATATGAAGTGGATACGCTCAAACTGGTCGATCATCATGCATCAACATAAGCTTGTTTATCGTCTATTCATAGTCTAAAACAATCAAAAATCATGAAGTGCAAATCAAGAGGACTTCTGGGGTTGCAATAAAGGCAATTTGCACAAGGAAAAGACCAAAATGAAGATAAAGCAGCTCATATAGACTATCAAATTCTCGAGCATATAAACTACTCGAATGCTCCACCACGTATCCAAAATTAACATGAGACCAATCATTCCCATCAAAACTCCAAGCAACACTCATACACGCTCAAGATGAAATGCAAATTAAGTACTCGACTGTCTTTCTTTTTNACCCAAACAAGTTCTATATCTCATCAACACATATTAGAAATCTCCGTCATCATATCAAGTATACTGTCAAATCTCAAATAATTCAATTGAATCGGTTGACAAGAAATACGGTTCGAGGTTAACGGGCTACTAGTGAAAATATAAGATCAAGGGTCAATGAAAAGGCTAAAACGAGCTATGTTAAAGAAATGCCTCTATCATTTTCACAAATCACAACTTCAATCGCTTCCTTTCAGAACAAACTCAAAGCAAGTTCTGATCAACACAAATTTCGACCAATGTCTCTCAAGAAACAACATAAGGCTCAAACCTCGCAAAGGGTAAATAAATGTCCAACAAAACGACACATCGAGTTCATCAAGGCATACTAGTCATGATCATCATCACATCTCCTCAACATCATCAACAATCATCAACAAATCTCAAAATTCACCATAATCCATACTAAAAAACACACAGCTGACTCAAGATAAGACACTAGAAAGAAAACAGAAAATGAAAACAACCTAAAATAACTAGACCTGGTGAACCACATAAGGCACATAATTATGTAAAAACTCCCCCACACTTAAAACCGAACAATGTCCCCATTGTCGATCATCAGTGCAAGGAAAGTGTACCCATATAATCAACCAACATAAAAGACAGAAAAAACTAAAACAAAAGCAAAAAAAAAAAAAAAAAAAAAAAAAAAAGAGAAAGGAAAAGATAAAATTGTACAGGGCACAGTGACTAGACTAGTCACTGTGAATCCGGTGGCGCGGGTGGAGGGTGAAGGTGGTCATGCCCTGAACATCAGCGGGCATCTTACAAAGCAAATCTCTCGCCCCATTCAAAAGGGGGCCGCTCCTTCGAACTCGGCTGAGAAGGGGTAGTGTGGCTGTCGGTATGGCGTCCCATCTCGATGTGGGCACGGTTCTGCAACGACCTCTTCGTGTACTCTCGCATACACGCTTCCTCAGTCAGCTGCTCAATCGCCCTAAGGGACATGCATTCTTCCACAGATTTTGCTTCCGGATCAGGCTGGGTCTCTCGAACGGAAATTGAAATTGATTCTCCCAATACAGTCATGCACGTGGTCCCCTTCTTCACATCAATGACTGTGCCGGTGGTCGCCATAAAGGGTCGTCCGAGGAGGATGACGTGCTTCTTACTGTTTTCTTGTGCGTTCTCCACATTAAGCACCACAAAAACATCCTCCACAATCCCTTCCGGATGACGGAACGAACGATCTGCAAGCTGCAAGCGCATCCTGGTGGGCTTCAAATCTCCAAGCCTGAGCCGATGATAAACCGCGAGTGGCATAAGATTAATGCATGCTCCGAGATCAAGCATCCCCGAAACAACTTGCCACTCCCAAAAGCTATGTTGATCACAAAGCCACCGGGGTCTCTTTCTTTCTTCGGCAAGTCGTGCTGGAAGACACTCGCCGCCTCACAAATTACCACCTCATCATCATTGTCGAACCGCTTCTTGTTCGTGGCCACTTCCTTGAAGAATCGTGCATGGGCCGAAATTTTCTTCAACACATTGGGAGGAGATAAGTTGACATTGGCCTTAACCAACATCGCATGAAGGTCCCAAATCATCGTTCGGTCCTTCTCCTCCAAGAGTCGGCTCGGGAAGGGAATCTTCGGTCTGTAGGGGTTTGGAGATCTGTGTAAAGTAGGCTCGGGTGATGGTGTCACTGGGGTTTTCTTCTCCTTAACAACTGCCTTCTCCTCCTGATCGGGCATAAGCACTGTAACTGAATTCGCATGCTTGGGCTGACTTGGCAACTTCCCCTTGTTACATTCAGTCTCGATGGTCCCGACCCGTGTGGCCAACTGTCCCACTTGCGTCTCGAGGCGCTTAATAGGAGCCTCATTGTTCATGGTTCGTTGCTAGTTGTCGGCCAAAAACTGGAGGATCTTATCTAGCTTCTCGTCTGAACTTGGCGAACTCTATTCGGCTCCTTGGGCTGGTGCTGGCAATCTTAACATTCCCCTGCGTTGCTGCTACTGGGGAAAGAATTGGTTTGAGGTGGCAGTTGATAGTGGTTGTTGGCCCATGAGAAGTGAGGATGGTTTCGCCACCCCGGGTTATATGTGTTTGAGTAATGGCCATTTCTGGGCCGATTCTAATACCCCTGCAATGTGTTAACCTCAGCATTCTGCCCTCCATAATTCGGCTCGATAGCCGACGGGCAAACCTCAGAGCTATGCCCCTGGACTCCACACGCGCCACAAACGTTTACTGCCATCGTCTGAACTGGTGAAGCTCCTCTCGCATTCAATAGCTGCATCTGCTCCGAGAGCTTGGCTAACTGCTGCGCCATGACATTGTTCCCCGGTCCAATCTCATTCACTGAGGACCTCTTCCCTCGGATGCTCTTCTGAGATGAGTTAGCACCCATCGTCTCATATATCCCCATCATCTCCTCTGCCGTTTTTTCCCCAATGTCCTCTCCGGCTGCATTATCCACCATGTACTGCAAGTTCTGGTGGAGGGAGTCGTAGAAGCAATTCGCCAATAACCCTGGTGAGAGGTTATGATGCGGGCACTGCCGTTGGAGGTCCTTAAATCGTTCCCAGGCCTCATGAAGAGGTTCATTTGGCAGCTGAGCAAAGGAGACAATTTGAGACCGGATATCTTGGACCTTCTGATGGGAATAGTACTTCCCAACAAATTTGGTGTAAACTTCTGCCTAAGTTGTGAGAGAATCCGGGGCGAGGGTCATGAGCCAAGCCTTGGCTCGGTCCTTCAGAGTTTCTGGGAAACACCGCATTTTGAGTTGGTCCTCGTTTAGCCCGTGTAGAGGGAACGTCTGGAGGACATTGTAAAACTGCCGAAGAAAGTGAAGCGGGTCTTTGTTGGGGAGCCCGTGGAATGATGGGAGCTGATTGTAGTGGACTATCTTCAGCTCATACTTTCGGGCTTCTTGTGGCAACTGGATGCATGAAGTGATTGGCCCGATTATGGATTGGGCTAATTCTCGGAGGATGTTGCGAGGCGGTTGTTGTCCGGCCATGTCTGAGTTACTTCCCTCAGATGATTCTGGTGAATGCTCGCCTTCTTCGTGTGATTCGAGAGTAAGCTCGTCTAGCAGCTCTCTTAGGCTCTCGTTGAAAGGTTTGTTGATTGGAGACAGTTTACGCCCACTCCGGGTATGCATACACTCAATCAAACAACGGGTTACGAGCACCAATAGTGAAGGAAAGAAAATAAAATAAGAAAAAGAAACACCGAAAACAAGAAAAACATAAAACCAAAAAGAAAAACGAAAAATAAGATGAATAAGCGCACAAAGTATGTCCTAAACCTTCCCCTGCAACGGCGCCAATTTGTTGTAATTAATTTTTACTGGAGTAGAATTGAAAGATTCGAACATCGGGTCGTGTCTCACGAGGAAGGATAGCCGGAATATTCTATACGTTTATTCAAACAAAAAGAGAAACAAAATTCCTAAACATTCTAATTCAGATTGTTTGATTTGAATTTAACTATCAACTACCAAGAGAATTTAAATTAAACAATTGAAATAGCAAGCAACAACGAAGAACAATCAGGATTTAAGAAGTTAGGGAGTCGGGGATATCCATTTTGGTTCGAAAATGCAATTATCAAGCAAGAGATTGTTCGGTTAAGTGATTTGACTAATCGACACGTTCAAGCACTCATTCTCAATAACTTTTCGTAACAAGAGAACAAACTAGAACGGTAAATTAACAATTCATTTAACTTCTAGGCAATACAGTTACGAACAAGCCTAGTTTATACGAGCCTATTTCGACCGACTCCTCCCCTTTCGGTTCTAAGAGTCGATTAAAGTAGACTAGAAGGTGTTTAATCAACTAGTCTGTTTAGAATAACTAACATCAAGCAAGAATATATCGAACTCAATTGCAAACAATTGGGGATTGAAGTGTCACCCTTCAACAATTCTCAATATTCGAGCCCGGCAATTGAAAAACCCTAGCAAAAGATCAACTCGTACAAATAGAAGAATCATGAATATGATAATTGCAAACGAATTCAAAACATCAATCCCCTATCCCTAGCATAAAGATTTAGCTACTCATAATAGAATAATCAACACAAGCTATCTCAACCCAAAAATTCATAATTAACGATTAAGTTAAAAGAAAAGCTTACGATTGATAAATTCCAAAGTTGAATTCGATAAACAAGCTTGAAATCCGGAAGCAATAATGAAATCCAAGCTTAAATCCTTATTCTACGTTGAAAACGATGAAGAAAAATGAAAAGAGCGAAAGAAAATAAGACGGGAAGGTTTTCTGTGTTCGTCGAATGAGAGATAATGAGAGATGCCATGGTAATCTGGTCTCCATCCATATTTATAGTTAGGCGAGTGACGCGGCGTGGAAATCCTAGCACGGCGCGGAGAAGAGCCACCTTGCGGCGCGAAGGGTCAGTCACGGCGTGGAGAAGAGCCGCCTCGCGGCGCAAAGAATCAGTCACGGCACGGCAGACTTGGTGGACGTTCTTCTCAGTTGGCCTCGTGGCGTAGGCGCGGCGCGAAGCGGGATAGTGCTGCGGCGTGGTGCGTAGCGCGGGCGCGGAGGTGGAATGCTGGGCGGCCTCAGTTGGTGTCATGGCATGGACGCGGTGCGGTGAGGCATGAGTGGCGCAGCGCGGTTCTGGGAGACGCATCCTCTGAAGGCCCGTGAAGGGTGTCACGGTGTGAGGGCCTGACGCAGCTGTCTGGACAGCATGCTTGCCTTCTCTTCTTGGACCCGTTCGAGCTCATTTGAGCTCGGAATTTGATTCTGCTTTTTCTTGTGTGTTCCTAACGAACTCCTCTATTTAGTTACGCTTGCCTGACTAATTTTTTCCTGAAATATCATCTTCCCGAGACTTCCAACCTGCACACCAAGGACGACGAAAAACCAACAAAATACCAAAAAACACAAGAAAGACTAAAATAAAGCGAACCACAAAATAAACTACACAACGACCTAAAAATCAATTAAAACACCTAAAATGGAGGAAAAAGAAAGACAAAAAGATAACGAAAAACGCAACAAAAATGGGATAAACAGAAGCAGTTAGGAAAAAGTATCAAATCGTTACGATCTGATCGTGGCGGTGAACATCTCTAGGGAGATTTTAGGAACTATTTGACGGATAATGGGATTATGTCCCAGTTGACTGCGCCTGGCACACCTCAGCAGAATGGCGTGGCAGAACGAAGAAATAGGACTCTTGTGGAGATGGTTAGGGCTATGATGAGTTATAGTACATTACCTGATTCGTTTTGGGTTTATGCCCTAGAAATAGCGGTACACATTCTG
Source organism: Striga asiatica (assembly GCA_008636005.1). Lineage (NCBI taxonomy): Eukaryota > Viridiplantae > Streptophyta > Magnoliopsida > Lamiales > Orobanchaceae > Striga > Striga asiatica. The sequence goes on from BKCP01005627.1 coordinate 1,015,735, forward strand.
AATAGGGTACCTTCTAAATCAGTATCGTCTACACCAATGGAGTTGTGTTCTGGGCACAAACCCAGTCTAAGACATCTCAGGATATGGGGTAGTCCAGCACATGTACTGAGGGAAGATACTGATAAGTTAAAACCTAGAACAAAAGTTAGGCTATTTGTGGGATACCCTAAGAAAACGAAATGTGGTCTATTTTATAGTCCGGATGACCAGAAAGTGATTGTTAGCACGAACGCTAGATTTCTGGAAGAAGACTATGTTATAGATCATAAGCCCACTAGTAGACATGTCCTAGAGGAATTAGGGGGAGTGAGTACTTCGATACCAAGATCACTTGAAGATACATCACAAAGTACTGCAACACGTGTCACTGACGATGCACCTGAGCAGATAGTACCTCGTCGTAGTGGGAGGATTGTCAGGCAGCACGATCGGTTTTTGGCTCTGGGAGAGTCTTCTGAGGCTGTCCCAGATATGATAGAAACCGAACCATGGACATACAATGAGGCACTACAAGATTGGAACGCAAAGTCTTGGCAAAGTGCAATGAAATCTGAGATAGAATAAATGGATTCTAATCAGGTATGGGATCTTGTAGAACCACCAAGTGGTATTCGGGCCATTGGCATGCAAGTGGATCTATGAGAGAAAGAGAGGATCAGATGGGAAGGTTGAGACCTTCAAGGCTAGGCTTGTTGCGAAGAGGTATACTCAGAAAGAAGGGATCGATTATGAGGAAACCTTTTCGCTGGTAGCTATGCTAAAATCCATCATGATTCTCTTGGCTGTTGCTGCTCATACGAATTATGAGATTTGGAAAATGGATGTTAAGACCGCTTTCCCTAACGGGAATTTGGACGAGGACATCTATATGCAGCAACCACAAGGGTTCAGGGACTAGAGCATCTGGTCTGTAAGCTAAAGCGGTCTATTTATAGGTTGAAGCAAGCTTCGAGGTCTTCAAACATCCGTTTTGACGAGGTTGTCCAATCGTTTGGATTTACCCAATGTCCGGATGAGCACTGCGTGTACAAGAAAAGTGAAGAAAACGTGGTGGTGTTTCTTGTGCTATACATAGATGACATTCTTCTAATTGGAAACAGTGTGAAGAAGTTATCAGATGTAAATGTATGGTTATCTAAGCAGTTTGAGATGAAGAATTTGGGAGAAGTAGGATATGTTCTCAGAATCAAGGTTCATTCACGACCGAGAGAAGAGAAAGTTGTGCCTATCCCAATCCACATACATAGAAACTGTCCTGGCCCGTTTCAACATGCAGGATTCGAAGAAAGGGAAATTGCCTTATCATCATGGAATCTCTCTATCTAAGAAGGTGTCTCCCAAGACACCTCAAGAGATAGAGGACATGAAGGTCGTTCCTTATGCATCGGCAGTAGGAAGCCTTATGTATGCAATGTTGTGTACAAGACCTGATACCCTTTATGCCATGGGCATGGTAGCCAGATATCAAAGTAATCCAGGTCTGGAACATTGGTTTGCAGTAAAACATATACTAAAGTACCTGAGAAGGACTAAGGAGTACATGTTGATTTATCAGGCAGATGGATTGCTTCAAATGGGTTACACTGATTTTGGCTTCCAGCCAGACCGGGACGAAAGCAAGTCAACCTCAGGGTTTGTGTATACTATAGGAGGAGGATGAGCCATTGTATGAAGGAGTGTCAAGCAGAAATGCGTCGCAGACTCCACCATGGAAGCTGAATATGTAGCAGCCTCAGAGGCAGCGAAAGAAGCGGTATGGCTGAGGAATTTTCTCCTCGACCTTGATGTGGTGCCGAGTTTGCCCGTTGCAATTACAGTTTTCTGTGATAACAGCGGAGCAGTAGAAAATTCGAAGGAGCCACGGACTCATAAAACGAGTAAACACATAGAGCGCAAGTACCACCTGATACGAGAAATCGTTGGACGAGGGGAAGTCGTTGTTTCCAAGATACTGTCAGAGGACAACCTAGCAGATCCTTTTACGAAGAGCATACCGGCGAAAGTCTTTGAGAGACACGTATAAGGAATGGGAGTCAGACGTTAGGGCGACATAGTAGACTAGTTTTGAGAATTGAATTGAAAGAAAATTGTGGTTAGTGATAACCATGAGCTTATTAAGCATAAGTGGGAGATTGTTAGATAGGCTATAAAAGCTTGGCTTTCAGATATAAACAATTCCATTTTGATCTGGCAATCGTGTTTTAGTCAAAGTATTTATGGTTGCAATTTATTTATTTATGCAATCATAACTCCATTATTTTACATTGTAGATAATATGGTTCGTCGTGTCGAACAGTAAGATCATATTATCGGTTCCTTGTAAAATATAAATTTAATGTTCACAGTTTTAGACAGACGGTGAGACCCCTGTTGGATAAATACTGTAGTGTAGTCTTGATTCAGTTGATCTTTGACTGACGGGTTACACTAGTACTTATGATAAGTATTGAACGGACCGCGGAAGGATACGACTATAAGATTTACTGATCGTGGTTATAACTTAGACCTTCAGTGATTGATGCGTTCCTTAAACTGTAAAATAATATAAAATGGGCATATATAATTATTACTTATTTATTTGATTTAGCAAGGGTGAATCCTATTCTGTTAGGATAACATACTCCCTATCTTGGTAAGTAAGAGTATTTATATGATGTGCCGTTAGAAATTATTTACAGTCAATATGTCCCAGTGCGCTGGATTGATGACGTCCCCGAAATGAGCTCAGGAAGTAATATTATGTTAAACCTTGCAGGTGGATAATTATCCGGCATAATAATTAACGAACTGAGTGGTACTAATTTCGGATATGGAAGAAGTCAATTTAATTTAATTGTTAGTAATTAAATTAATTGGTGGACGTTAAAATCTTAAACATAAGAAGGTAAATCAGTCAATTTGATTAATTAATTAATTTATAATTAATCATTTGGAGGTTTGATTTATTGAATAAATTGGAGCTAAATGGGGAGAGCAATAATATTACTCTAGTAAGATGTTTTATTATTTAATTCTAATTAGAATTTTAGGAATTAATTATATTCTATATTTTAGATTTCATTAGGAGAGGAATATTCCTTCTAGAATATTCACCCTAGGGTTAGGAGACTATGGAGTCTTCTAGAAGAGTGATGGAGGTAAGAAGGAATAGGACTTCTAGAGGGGATAGGATATGGAACATGATTAGGATTCTTAAGCCTAATGGGATAAGCTCATATTTAGCACCTCCTTAAGGTGTCTAATGGAGCCTATAAATACACCATGTCCCAACCTCTTCCCCTACTAATGCTAGTGCTCTATTTTAAGGTTCCAAGAGGAAGAGGAAAACTGAGTTCTATACATATTTGAGAAGTTCGGGAGTTTCGATTAATCGCACCATCAAGATTAGTCGAAGTAGGTGTTAAGGTAATCAGTTAGACGATCTTAAGGTCATATATCTCAAACCACGAAGATCTAATTTTTCCGGCCATCCTCCACCGTCGACAGCCGCCAGAAATTGCTGCCGCCGCCCATCGCCGCCAAAAGTCACCCGATCCCAGCCGCACGTAGCCACGAGTTAGCGCCTGCAACCGCACGCCGCCAGGCCTCGTGGAAGTCCCTACGACGCGTCCTAATCGTGCACCGTCGCCCCTGCTCCGTAATGCTGTGCATTTGCTTGCTCGTGCCCAGCCGCTGCTCGTGATATGCGTGTCTCGTTCCCAGCGCCCGAGATCCACGCGTGCTACTCCGCGCACGACCAGGAGCCCCGAGATGCTCATCTGCGTGACCACAGACGCCCGCACGCCCAGTCCACCCAGGCGTAGGAATCTCGTGCCAGACGCGCTCGAGCAACCTGCGTTTGCCTGAGCCTGTCCCGCATGACCACGCGTCCCAGCCACACGACTCGCGCCTGACCGTGACTCGAGCCATCCAGCGCCCTGTCCGCGAACCCTGCCCGACCGAGACGTGACCAACTGACCCGAGTTCCGACTGAGTCAACCTGGGTCCGACCGAGTCAACCCGGTGAACCGAACCCTATCCAACTGGCCCGAGCCCGACGAGCCCGATCCGGTGATCCGTTCGTGATATAGTGACTCGATTAAAATCGAGAAAGGCCAAACCTGTCAGCCCATCTGGTTTTGGTAATCAGACGATCTCCATCAAAGGAAATAAAAAACGTCTCCGAGTTGGCAAAAATTTTAAACGGTAATGTCCTAACCCTAACTATATATTCCGCTGTGTTAGGGTTTGTTTTTTCCAAAATTCAAACGTGCATGTTGTTGTCATTCCTAATAGAACCCAACAGGGGGAGATGAGAGAAATTAGGGCACGACTCAAGGTGGTTATTATCTAAGCTCTTGAAGTGATAATTTTTAGCTTTTGTGCTCAGATTTTTATAGTTAATTTCTTATGGCAAAGGGAAAACACGTTAGATGTGTGTTATTCATATATTTTTTATGTCACCTTTGATCCTATATAATTTCATATTTTCTATAATGCAAATAAAATTTAGTAATAACAATTAAGCTTCACTTATATTTCATGCTTAGTAATACTTGATCTCCAAGTGATTTTTTCCTGTTTAGAAAAAAAATTAAAATGGGGGTTTAGTATTCAGGGTTTAGTTATAAAATATAATTAATATCTTATTATATTATAGATAAAAATGATAGTTGTGGAAGACCTTACTTAGACTATTGATCCAACATAATTAACCTCACTTTTTAGTGAATCAATGTAGAGGTACTGTAAGCACGTTCTTGTTTATATCTTACGGGTTCAGAGTACTAGTCACAGCCATGGGCCGGCCCAGCCGCCAGTTCAGCCCGGTGTGATATAGCCATAATAGCTCGAAGGGGTCTCAGGTATAGTTATTCCATAACGATTCGAGTAAGGGATAACCTAAGACAAAAGCTATAGTAATGAGCGATTCGAGGACCTTGGCAGTAGCTTGCCAAGTCGACTAGTGATGCAAAGACTAGGGGGAGCAGCCATAGAATGGTTGCTGACGAGATGAACAACCTTGAGATGATCCATGAACGATTGGTAAGGAAGATGGATATAAAGATAACGGCTTATACTTAAAGGTAAGACATAGTTGACCTCATTTATCTCGAGGTCGACTTCACTAATAGTTGTATAGATGAATGTGTCTCGATGCTGGAAAAGAGGAGTGGCCCAAGTGCCCTGACGGTCCCAAAAGGATAGGAACAGATATAGTCAACCTTGCATCGAGGTCGGCTTCATTCACTCGAGGTCGGCTTCAATTGCCTCGCTGCATGAGGTCGATCTTGTTGCTCGAGGTGGACCTCGCTGCTCGAGGTCCACCTCAATTGTCTTGCTACTTGAAGATTCACATCTAGTAGTTGTCTCTATAGTCAACGAGCTTAACATATAAGGATAACATGGAATCTTAAGCTGACTCATATTTGACTGAGAAGTGATTAGGATATGAATAAATCGGGTAGTTGGGCAGGTTGACCAGGGGCATTCCGGGTAGGTATTTTTCCTCTATAAAAGTGGATGAGGTATGACCAAACCCTAATTTGGACACTCTGTAGACATTCCATATGTTGATGCTGCTCTTCCAGCAGAGCACTTTCCTCTCCTCTTGATACAGACTTAAGCATCGAAGGCTCTACACCGGAAACCCTTCCGGCATTGGGTTCTTGCAAGTGTTCGTGGCGATCTCGAGGCAGTTCAGACAGATCGGAGCTCATCTCAACCGGTTTACTCTAGATTTAGGAGAAGACCCATCGTTTTGGTGCAGTTTATGGGGAGTTCTTGATACTGCTGTTGCTGCTGCTCTACCGGCAGAGCACTTTCCTCACTTCTTGATACTGACTTAAGCATCGGAGGCTCTACGCCAGAAACCCCTCCGGTGTTGAGTTCTTGCAGGTACTCTTGGCGATCTAGAGGCAGTTCAGACAGATTGGAGCTCATCTCAACCAGTTTACTCCAGATCTAGGAGAAGACTCATGGTTTTGGCGCCGTCTATGGGGAGTTCTTGAGGGAAGTGAGAGCTTGGCACATAGTTTCGATTGCCTGAGATGGCTGAGAAGGAAGATTTACAGAGGAACATGAATGAGGATTTCATAGGAACGTGGACAGATAGGCGGCCCCCAGTGGTTCCTAGCCCTAAACCAGTGATGCCTATGCTGGGATTTCCCCCGTTTGGAGGACACGCGCCGTCGGGACTGCGTGTGGAGGAAGAGACACCCATCACCCCACCTGGGGTGATAATCCAAGTATTGGCCCAAGAAGGAACTAGCTAGGAAAAAATAAATAATAATTTTTATGAATATATTTAAAAATTTAATTTTGAAATTCAAATAGAGTAAAAGACGGAATAATTCAAATTTGTTTTCAAAAAGTTTTTAAAGTGTTTAATATTCTGGTAAGTATACCCATAAGAATATTCTTACTATTTTAGTTTCAAAATTTTTGGCAAGTTTGTTAATGAGATAAATTTGGATAGAAAAATATAAATTAGTTAAAATATTATATTAATTATATTTTGAAAATCCCGGTTAGATAAATGTAATTATATTAATTAGTTTGTTAAGAATATAATTATATGAAAGTTAAGATATAATGAAATGTACCCAAAAAATCTGCTTGTGATTTTTTCCTTTAAATGTTTGAATTCAAAAATCTAATAAACAAATTTAGAATATATCACGTAAGAAAAAAATAAATAATAAATATTTATTAAAGAGATATATTAATAATATTTATCACTTAGATAATAAATAATAAACATTTACACGTAAGAAAAAAATAAATAGTAATATATTTAAAAATATAACTTATAATTTTAAATAAAGTAAAAGGAGGGATAATTCATTTTTTAAAGAAAGTTTCTAAATGTTTTATATATTGGTAAATATCTCCGTAAGAATAATCATACCATTGTAATTTGAAAAAAATGTGCAAGTTTGTTGGAGAGATAATTTCGGTTAGATAAATGATTACTTAGTTGAGATATTATCCGTTCACCTGGGACTTCCCAATTGTATAGGATATATATCATAAAAAAATAGTTAGATAATGTAGATAAAAAATATAATATTAATTAGTTTGTTAGGAATATGATTATATGAAAATTAAGATAAAATAAAATTTACCAAAAAAATCTGCTTGTGACCTTTTTCTTTAAATGTTTGAATTTAAAAATCTAATAACCAAATTTAGATTATATCAACTAAGGAAAAAAAATAATAAACATTATCAAAAAGATAAATCAATAATATTTATAACTTAGATAACAAATAATAAATATTGACACGTAAAAATAAATAAATAATAACATATTTAAAAATATAACTTAGAATTTCAAATAAAAATAAAAGGAGAGATAACTTATTTTTTTCTTTAAAAAAGTTTCTAAATGTTTAATATAATGGTAAGTATTTCCGTAAAAATAATTATACCATTTTAATTTCAAAAAAATTGGCAAGTTTGTTAGAGAGATAAATCCGGTTAGATAAATGATGAATTAGTTAAGATATTATATTAATTATATAAAAAAATGGGTTAGATAATGTAGATAATAAATATAATATTAGTTAGTTTGTTAGAAATATGATTATATGTAAACCAAGATAAAATGAAATTTACCAAAAAAAATCTGTTTAGGATCTTTTTCTTTAAATGTTTGAATTTAAAATTTTAATAATGAAATTAGATTATATCATATAAGGAAAAAATAAATAATTAATGTTTATTAATATATTAAAAAATGTAATTCTGAGTTTCATATAAAGTAAAAAGTACGATAATTCAAATTTATTTTTAAAATTTTTATAAAATATTAATATTTTAGTAATTATATCTATAACAACAATCGTATAATTAATTAAATAAAATATTATAATAATTATATCTTAAAATACCCGATTAGATAATTATATCTTAAAATACCCTATTAGATAACTTGAAAAAAGAATATTATATTAATTAGTTGTTAGAAATGTGTTTATATGAATGAAAGTTAAGATAAAATGGAATGTACCCAAAAAATCTGCTTGCAATCTTTCCTTTAAATGTTTTAAATTATTTTTTTTCAAATAAATACAAAAAAAATGAATAAAAATCATGGGCGGGATTCTCCTAAAAATTGCAAAAAAAAAATTCTTTATTGGTAAAAAAGGAAAAAACTCCGCCTATGTTGTCTCAACATAGCAGGTCCCAAGCCCTGGTAAAGGAGGAGGATTGTGATAGGCTTGGCGAGCCAGCCGTTCTATGGAGATGAAACACATGAGAAATTCGTTGGGGCGTAACCCTCTTAGCGACGCGCCATATCGGAACCCGGGTATGGTGTCAAATGGGCAAGGGCCGGGTCGTCTCCCCTTGGGGACGCGCCATGTCGTGGTTTGGGCATGGTGTTAAGTGAGCAAGGACCGGGTCGTCATTTCCTTAGTGGCGCGCTAAATCGGCACCCGGGTGTAGTGGAAAATGAGCAAGGGTCTTCGCATCTCTCTCGACGGGTGCGAAGGGCAAGGGTGCTAGTCGAACCAACTAGGGTAGTGGAAAATGAGCAAGGGTCTTCGCATCTCTCTCGACGGGTGCGAAGGGCAAGGAAGCTAGTCGAACCAACTAGGGTCTGTATAGGTAGCTAGAACGTAGGTTCCCTAACGGGTAAACTACGTGAGCTAGTCGATGCAGCTACTAGGAAGCGTGTAAATATCCTATGCGTCCAGGAGACAAAATGGAAGGGACAGAAGGCGAAGGAGGTGGAGGATACTGGCTTCAAGCTTTGGTTCACTGGGGCTTCATCGAGTAGGAATGGTGTAGGCATCTTGATCGATAGGAGCCTTAAGGATGGAGTTGTTGATGTTAGAAGGCAAGGCGACCGGATTATCCTAGTCCGATTGGTAGTTGGAGATTTGACCATGAATGTGATCAGTGCCTATGCCCCTCAGGTAGGTCTTAGTGAGAGCGCAAAGAGGCAATTCTGGGAGGACCTGGATGCCTTGGTTAGTACGGTGCCTGCCAGCGAGAAGCTCTTTGTAGGAGGGGACCTAAACGGCCATGTGGATGCGACTAAGGTAGGTTTCGAGAGAGTGCACGGAGGGTTTGGGTATGGTAGTAGGGACGAAGAGGGGGATGGTTTGTTGGACTTTGCGATGGCCTGCGACTTGTTGATAGCGAACACCCTCTTTAGGAAGAGGGAATCTCACCTGGTGACCTTTCATAGTGGACGACACTCAAGTCAGATCGACTTTATCCTTGCAAGGAGGGAGGATATAAGCGCTTGCGTCGATTGTAAGGTGATACCTGGGGAGTGTGTTGTCCCCCAGCATAAGCTGGTGGTGGCGGATTTCCGACTCCGAACACGTGTCCACCGGAAAAAATGTGCCAAGACCGTGAGAACGAAGTGGTGGAAGCTTAAAGGGGAAGCGGCACAGACGTTTAGGGATAGCATGCTAGGTAAGGGGCCTTGGGAACAAGGAGAAGATGCAGAGGAAATGTGGCAACATGTGTACGGAAGGTGGCTGCAGAAGTCCTTGGTGTGAGTAGGGGAGGCAAGCAGGAAGCGAAGGACTCTTGGTGGTGGAATGACGAGGTGCAAAGGGCTATTCAAGAGAAGAATGAGTGTTTCAAGCGCCTCCATCTTGACAAGAGTGCAACCAACATTGAGAGCTATAAAATAGCGAGAAGGGATGCAAAGCGTGCCGTGAGTGTAGCGAAGGGTCAGACATATGATGACCTTTATCAGCGCCTAGGCACGAAGGAGGGGGAGAAGGACATTTATAGGATGGCTAAGATTTTGGAGAGGAAGACAAGGGACATCGACCAAATCAAATGCATTAAGGATGGGTCGGATCGGCCACTGGTGAAGGATGGGGAGATCAAGGACAGATGGCGAGAGTACTTCAACAAATTGTTTAATGGGGAGAGTGAGGGCCCTACCCTGGAGTTGGATGACTCATTTGAGGATACCAATAGACGCGTGGTGATAAGAATTCGAGAGGCAGATATCGGAGAGGCTATGAAGAGGATGAAGGGAGGTAAAGCAATGGGCCCTGATGGTATCCCCATTGAGGTGTGGAGATGCTTGGGCGCCAGAGCGTTAGCATGGCTAACTAAACTTTTTAACCTCATTTTCCGGTCAAACAAGATGTCTGATGAATGGAGGAGAAGTACTTTAGTACCGATCTTCAAGAATAAGGGAGATGTTCAAAGCTGTGGTAACTACCGTAGGATTAAGTTGATGAGCCATACGATGAAGCTCTGGGAGAGGATTATAGAGCATCGCCTACGACGAGTGACGAGTGTGACCCAAAATCAATTTGGGTTCATGCTTGGAAGGTCGACCATGGAGGCGATTTTCCTAATACGTCAGTTGACGGAGAGATATAGGGACCAAAAGAAGGACTTGCACATGGTCTTTATCGACCTTGAGAAGGCTTATGACAGAGTACCGAGAAATGTCATGTGGTGGGCCTTAGAAAAGCACAAAGTCCCATCTAAGTACATTACCCTCATCAAGGATATGTACAAGGATGCGATGACGTGTGTCCGAACATGTGGGGGCGACACCAGCGACTTCCCAATTAAAATAGGACTACACCAGGGGTCAGCATTGAGCCCTTATCTATTTACCTTGGTGATGGATGAGGTCACAAGGGACATACAAGGTGATATCCCTTGGTGTATGCTCTTTGCTGATGATTTGGTGCTAGTTGACGAGAGTAGAGCAGGGGTAAATAGGAAGTTGGAGCTGTGGAAGGACGCGTTAGAGTCGAAAGGCTTCAGACTTAGTAGGATGAAGACCGAGTACATGACGTGCGCTTTCAGCATGGCTTCACATGATGATGGTGACGTTACCCTTGACGGGCAAGTGATGGCCAAGAAGGAGACTTTCCGGTATTTGGGATCGATGCTACAAAAGGATGGCTGCATTGATGCTGATGTTAGGCATAGAATTGCAGCCGATTGGTTGAAATGGTGTCAGACGTCGCGCATTCTCTGTGATAAGAGGGTGCCACAAAGGCTAAAAGGTAAGTTCTATAGGACGGCGATTCGCCCGGCGATTCTATACGGTGCTGAATGTTGGCCTACAAAAAGTCAACATGTCCAACAACTAAGTGTAGCAGAGATGCGTATGTTGCGTTGGTTCTGCGGGCACACAAGAAGGGATAGAATCCGGAATGAGGATATTCGAGATAGGGTCGGGGTGGCTTCAATTGAGGAGAAATTGGTTCAACATCGGCTGAGGTGGTTCGGACATGTCCAACGGAGGCCTCCTGATGCACCGGTGCGTAGGAGAGTTCTTCAGCGGGTCGAGGATGTTAAGAGAGGTAGAGGTCGGCCTAAACTCACTTGGGAAGAGTCGGTTAAGAGAGACCTTAAAGATTGGAATATCTCCAAGGATTTAGCGGTAGATAAGAGCGCTTGGAGGCTCGCTATCAACGTGCCAGAACCGTGACTTTTGCTCCTTTCTCTCTCTCTCTCTCGTTTTTTTTTTCGATCTCTTCCTTTAGGTTCGAGTCTTTTTGTGTTTCTCTTGAGTTTCATCTCTAGCCTACCCCGACTTGCTTGGGACTAAAGACTATGTTGTTGTTGTTGTTGTTGTTGTTGTTCTCTCGGTTATATTAATAGATAGATTTTGAAAAATAAGAAGCTTGTAGTAAACACAAAGGAGCATAGGAAGGCGAAATTTGTGGTGGTTCTGAGTCAGCACACAGTAATAAATATACGTTATGGGTTTTTGACTTTTGATCGTCAAGTCACTAGTCAATCAATCTTTAATTAGTTAATCACCACGAACAAACAAACAGCGTAGTTTTCCTTGACGGCGTCATTTTCGTGGACACGTAAGCACCCGCGCAAGCATTTCGTCCTTCCATTTCTCCTCATTATAAACAAACGCGTTTTCCCCTCTCCTTACCTCCACACATCTACAAAAACTCTCAATCAATTCAATTGTTCTCTCATCCTCAATCCAGATTAAACTATTCAAATCAAAATTCGATCTCCTTTATTTATTATATGGGTGTTTGTTTCTCCTCTCGATCGGGCGATCGCAGCTGCCATCAGAAGCCCTCCTCCAACGTGGTCTCTGCCGACGGCGTACTCCGCCAATATTCCCTTCCGGCCACCGCCGCCGACGTCCTCGCCTCCCAAGCCCTATCCTCCGAGTCCTTCTTCCTCTGCAACTCCGACCGCTTGTATTTCGGCGATTTCATCCCCTCTCTCAACGCCGGCGACCAGCTCGAGCCGGCTCAGATCTACTTCGTCCTCCCGGCGGAGAAGCTTCAGTACCGGCTCTCCGCCGCCGACATGGCGGCTCTCGCCGTGAAGGCCAGCGTGGCGCTCGACCAGATCAACGCCTCAAATCGCCGCCGGAAGAGGAAAACTCGGATCTCCCCCATCACGGCGGGGGTTGCCGGAGGAGGCTTTCAGGACCGGCAATCCAATCAGACTGTGAACCAGAACAGCCCGATGATGGCGGTCAATTATAACAAAAGTAATGCCGGAAAATCTGGGATGGGTGTTACGAGATCTGGATCCGTGAGGAAATTGACCAGATACTCTTCCCGGCGAGCTAAATTAGCCGTGCGATCTTTCAGAAATAAGCTTACCACGATATACGAAGGATTATGAGGTTTTAGCCACGTTTACATTTTGTTTTGTTTCTTTTATATGAGAGATTGCAGCATGTGATGATTAGTACACCTCTGTAAATTATCAGTATGATTCTGAGAAATAATTAGTTATTCGTGGATTGCATAAATCGTGCTCTGATTCATATTCTGTGGTGTCCTCAACAACCTTTAGGGATATTTCATATTTGTGTCAGACCTGACTATTACGATAACATATTCATATTACAAATATATTTATATTTCCATTATAACATGTTACTATAGTTTAATAAATAATATAAATAAAAATATGACTTTATACATTTTTTGTGTTAGAATATGTCCATCTAGTTATCATATACAAGTCCGTGATAATATATTAGACCTCATTTGATAGGGGAGCTAAGATTACATTTTAATTGTCTTGACTCTTGAGTGGGCAGATATTTTTTTTTTTTTTTTTTCNGCGTTAAAACAACAAAGAAAGAACACAAAGTTTGTACAGAACAATAGTCCTAGCAGATAATCTGCCGCTGCCAACACAAATACCAAATAAACACAGTTAAGACACAAAGGGAAGAGCCAAACAGGTTGGTCTAGGAGGGAATGAGGGACTAATGGTGATTCCATGGGGCAGTATAGAATATTGAAGCCCTGGGAGATGCCATCAGGCAAACAAATACCAGCCTAGCAACTGTGATTACCACCTAGCTAGCAGGACACATAAGAAAAAGACAGAAAGTATACAATATTAGAAAATTCTAGCCATTCTGAAGATGCTGCTTGAGCAATTGCAATTTCTGGTTGCCATTGATTTTTGAAGACCCACAAATTCCTGAATTTCCATAACCACCATAGAATATAGGTGGTTAGTTGAATCCTGTCAATGGCTGCCTTGTGATCATGCATGAGACACACTTCTGTCCTCCAGTATTTGAAGCAGATAACATCCTGTTCTAAGTTAGACCACTGCACAGGTGCATGCTGCCGTGTCTTTTTGGCTCTTGGACAGTTAAGAAGTATGTGTTCTGTGGTCTCCTCTTGCTCTTCACATGCTTTGCAGGTGTTGTCAATCTTAAGCCCTCTTTTACAAAGATTTCTCTGAGATGGAAGAATCCCTGAGAAGCACTTCCAAATGAAGTGCTTGATTTTCTTCTTGATTTTTAACTTCCAGTTGATGCTCCACGCCTTTGTGAACCAAGATGCTTGGTTACTTGATTCAGGGAGGTCAAGCTTTAAGAACTTGTTTTTCAGAAGGGCCTCATAGGATGATGCAACAGAGAAGTGTCCTTTCTTGTTAAAGCTCCAGCCTGGTTTGTCCTTTTGGGTTCTGTCAATGGAAGAAATTTGCATGATTGTCTTATGAGGGAGTGCTGGTAGCATTATTCCTGTTGTGTTTGAAAGAAGGGAGTGCTGGTATCCATGGATGGTCCCATATCTTTGTATCCTTGCCATTTTTTATAATTATAAGAAGTCCCTATTCCAGTAGAGGTCTTACCCTCATCCAACTCCTCCAGAGCTATGAGCAGCTTTGAGGAGGTCTGGTTTCAAGAAGAGAACTGTTAGAAAAGTACCTCTGCTTAAGAAATTTACTCACAAGCAAGTTTGGTTTGGTGAAGATTCTCCATAGTTGCTTGATAATCAAAGATTTGTTGAACAATTTCAGGTCTGTGAATCCCAGTCCACATTGGTCTGTAGACATTGTCAGGTGGTTTCACTGCTTCCAGTGCATACCATCTTCTTGGTTTCCACCTTTAGACTACCAGAACTTGGATATTATCTTGGAAATTTCAGAGCATATACCAGAGGGTAGGATGAAGCAGGACATCACAAAGTTGGGCAGTGCACACAGGACTGATTTGATAAGTACTTCTTTACCTGCAGAGGATAGAAACTTGCATTTCCAATTTGAGATTCTGTTTTTGACCACTTCAATTAAAAAGTTGACGGTTTCTTTTTTAGACCGGCCAATACCAAGGGGAAGACCAAGGTATCTAGTTGATGATGTAATTTGGATGCCATTAAATAATCTGCAAATATCCATTTGGGCTGAGGTGGGTGTATTTTTGCTAAAGAATATGGAGGATTTAGAGTGGTTAATTTTTTGGCCTGAGCAGAGCCGGTAATTATACAGGGTGTTAAGGATTTCAAAAGCATTGTGGGGGGTGGCTTGACAAAGGATCATTGTGTCATCAGCGAAGAATAAATGTGATAGAACAATCCCTGAATGAGAGATTTTAAGCCCAGAGAGGGTTCCATTAGAAATTGAGGTGTTCAATAAACAAGAGAGAAGTTCTGAGACAATGATAAACAGGTATGGTGAGATTGGATGACCTTGTCTAAGCCCTCTCGAGGGTGAAACATAACCCCTTTTTTGGCCATATATATTGAAGGAGAAGCTAGAGGACAAGACATGATCCAGTTAATAAATTTCAAATGGAACCCCATTTTAAGCATGATAGATTTGACACAAGGCCATTCAATTCGATCAAAAGCTTTTTCCATATCGAGTTTAATAGCCATAAAGCATTTAGATCATGTTCTATGCCTATTCAAGTAATGGATGGCTTCTTGGGAAATAACCACATCATCTAATAGCTGTCTATCAGGAATAAAAGCCGCTTGATTTTCACTAATGCACATTGAGAGGCAGTTTTTGAGTTTAGAGGCCAGAATTTTTGAAATAATCTTGTAAGAAACACAACACAAGCTAATGGGTCTGAATTGTTCAATTTTAGAAGGATGAAGGGTTTTGGGAATGAGGGTTAGAAGAGTATGGTTCCAAGATTTGGACATTCTTCCAGAATTAAAGAAACTAAAAATGGCTTTACACAGATCCTCTTTTATAATGTGCCAGAATTTTTGGAAAAAGAGAGGAGACATACCGTCGTAGTCCAGTGCTTTGCCAAGATTCATACTGTCCAAAATTCTGTTGATTTCATCTTCATCAATAGTGGCCAGAAGTCTTGAGTTCATTCTCGCAGTGATAACCAGTTGAATGCAGTTTAAAAGAGGATTCTCCTGGTCTGACTGAATGCACTCTGATGTGAACAGCTGGTTGTAGAAGTAAGTAATGCAATTTTGAATATCCTCATTGGTTTCACAGATGAAATTGTCACCTCGAACAAGACAGCTGATAGCATTGGATTTCCTTCTCTGAGTTGTGAAGGCATGGAAAAAACGTGAGTTTTTATCCCCTTCCTTTAGCCATTGAAGCCTGGACTTTTGTTTCCAGAAGGTTTCTTCAGATTTGTGGAGAAGATCGATTTTTTGCTTGAGGGAGTTCCACTTGCACCAATCTCTGTCATTCCCCAGTGACCTCAGCTCCTCCATTTCCCTAATAGCCTCTTTGAGCTCTTTTTAATTCTCGGATTTAAACCCTCTGCTCCATTTTAATAGAGCAACTCTAGTGGAAGCAATCTTCCTTTGGTATTGCAGCATGGGGTGACCGAAGTGTAAGCAGCTTCAGGCCCTCTGAATAGTTTCATTGATGTCCTCTTTGAGAAGCCAACGCTTGTCGAAGAAAAACCATTTTTTCATGGGATGGGGGTTGTTGTTGGTGTGGAGGGCTATAAGGCTATGGTCAGAGAAGCTTTGATAGAAGTTCTTTGCCTGAGCATTTGGGAAATCGGTTATCCAGGCCAGGGAGGCGAAAAAATTGTCAAGCTATTCTTCTACACAGTCGTTGTTCATTCTGCAGTTCCACCATGTGCAAGGGTGGCCGGTCATGGGTATCTCCTGCATGCTCATGTTGGCTATGAATTCTTTGAATCCCCAAAAGCTTGCGTTTGATCTAAGCCTGCCACCTTGCTTCTCATCATTGCTGCAAATGTCCTTCCAATCACCGCCTATCAACCATTTATCACTCCATTTGCTCTTAGCCCTTTTCAGGTATTTTCTTTGGGCCTCTCTTTCTCGAATTTCTATGCTTAAGTAAACAAAATCATCCAGCTTGTGCAATGGTCCGAGACATGGCTAAATTCAACTTTAATACAGAATTTATTGGTGATAGATTGGTGAATAGTGATGTCTTTATCCCATAAGAGAAGAAGACCTCCGCTTTTACCAATTGGATCTACAGTCAGGTTCCTGTCATCATACCCCTATTTTCGACAGACAGTGCGAACAAAAGGACTGGTTTGTCTAGTCTCACTAACACATGCAAACCAGGGAAGGTGGAGTTTCAAAGCCTCCTTTAGCTGGGAAACTGTAGAGGGTCCTCCCAGACCTCTATAGTTCCACACCCAAGCATTCATTTGGGGGTTGGGAGCCACTCTAGGCTGACTGCCTCCACCATATCTTTAATTGCTTTGAGTTCATTTTGTTTTTGCTTTTTCTAGCTATGGATGTTGTTTTCTGGCTGGGATTCTTGAATTTCAGGGTTTTCTGAGAGAAGTCTGCCTGTTTTGTTCTTTTGTGGTCCTCTCTGCTTTTGGGAAGATGTTGAAAGGGAATTGGCTTGCTGAGGAGATTTGATCATTCTCTCCCATTTTTTTTTTTTTTTTGGNTTAATAGGGAGAAGTACAAGGTCCATATTTGTGGCTTTCTGGGGAAATGAGTCAGGTGAGTTTAAGGCTTCCTCTTGATTTGTGAGGAGGAGAGTTGATGGGGGAACTGGTTGCATATCTGCATCTTGATTAGAGAGTAGAAGGGTTTGTGTGATGGCAGGGGTTTCTATGTAGGCTGGGATAGCTGGGACAGTTAAAGGAAGTTGCTTTTGGGTTGAGGGATGGGGGTTTGATGATTCAGGATTTTAGATAGAGTTGCCTTGGAGGGAAGTAAATAGTGACCACTGATAGAAGCTTTTGAAGCACTGCATAATGCAGGGGAGGGCGTATTTGAGTTGTGGGGTGAGGGGGTGGGTGTGTGGGAAGTATTTTCAGTAGGTTCTGGTGATAGGGCCATTTTAGCTCTAAAAATAGGGGTTTCAGAAGTCTTAAGCCATTCCCCGAATTGACCTTCATGAAGAGTACCCTTTTCAATATCTTGAGCTCTGGATTTGCAGGAACGGTTGAGGTGGCCGATCATGCCACAGTAATAGCACAGATTAATGAGCTTCTCATATTTGAAGTTCACTCGCTGGATTTTGCCATTGAGCATGATTTTCGAACATCGCAGAATTAGCTCATCAAGGTTGACTGTTGCCAGAAGCTTAATACATCTCCCTGAGTGAGAGCTTGAGTTTCCAATCACAACATCTTTCACTTTTTTGAACGCCTTTCTTATTTTAAGGCCAACCTCCGTACTGAGCCAATTTAGTGGAACATTTTGTACTTGAATCCAGATGTCCATTTCCTTAAAAGACGGGTGATTAGCAGATATATCTTCAGTCCATTCTCTAAATAAAAGATATTGGTTGTCGAAAGACCAATTTTTGCCCGCTTGCACCTTTTCCTTGTCTGCAAGGTCTTCAAACAGAAATTGGAAGAAATTATTATCTAATTCCCTTACTGTGAGAGGATGTCTAATGTTCCAGATGTGGGAGATGGTTCTCTTGAGCCCGAAAATCCCAGCCTTTCGATCTCCAATTACCTTTCCGAAAAGACTCCTATTGCATTCATCTTCATGGAGTTTGATATCGTCGTCTAGAAGAGGAATAATGTTAGCTTCTTTGGACGATAAAGAAAATGACCGGAGCTTGTTTTCTATATTCTCCATGATGCTGGGTGAAGAAAAGAGTTATGGGACAACAAGAATCTGCACACACAAGATCAACGGCTCCGAGAAGCCACTAGAAGAGAGAGGAAACAAGCAAGCGGAAAATTTGGAAAAAGATGGAAGAAAGAAAACCCTGCTACCTGTCCAACTGGTAAAGCCTTCATCTGAAGGAATAGGGGATTTCACTCCATTGGAGAGAATTTTGAGCTCCCATGACTTTACATAAAGTGAGTTTCTTTTTACATAAAGTGAGTTTCTTTGTCACCCATGTTTAAACCCAAGACAAAATTTGTCAAGATAAATACCATGTTCGTTTGATACCTAGTCTCTTTGCATTGCTGTTAAATTTTATACTTTTATATATTTTTGTCCATATCATCCAAGACTTAGGTCTATTTACATTCCACGTAAGCACAATTAGACCCAAAATAATGTAGATGCTCTTAGATTATTTTTGTGGGTTATCAAGTGGAAGTACCAAAAAGTCCCCTTCTTCATTAAATGACCATTTTTTTTTTTGGGCACGAGATTGGGTGAAAAGATATTTTTTTGGTGGACGAAGAGTCCTTCACAATCCAGCTTCCTAAATTCTGATGTTAAGCTAAAATTGCAAGTATTTGAATTCGTGTCCATTTTAATAAGTTCGACCACCCATTAGAAGCACATTACCGGATTTTTATGGTGGCGTTGGAGTCGTTCAAATCTCAAACTGCAGCGCAACAATTGTTTGAATTCAAGGGTTTGAAACGGTAATGTCCATTTTGTTTGAGAGATAGTTTACTGCTTCCCAAGCGAGGCCGAGATTTCCCTACTATTGCTATGAAAAATATTTTCACCACTTCACTGATTAATTATATGCTTTTAATGTCGTTGATGAATTATTATCAGAATTTTTCGTTTTTTGTATTTGTCTTTTTCACTTCTGCATAGTTTTCATGATCTCATGAGATTGGATTTTGTGAAATTGTTATGCCGATTTATCATCATTG
>BKCP01005627.1:1042324-1100992 GCA_008636005.1 Striga asiatica
TTTTTTTTTTTTTTCCAACGATATCAAATCTCTATTCAAAAACAGAATAAAGCCCAACAGGCTAATGTACATATGGGACAAACCCAAATCCTGGGTGAACTGAGAGGAAGACAACACTGCTTCCTAAACACAATACAAACACAACGCCTAACAGCAAAACCAAAGGCCTACATAACTACCAACATACCACATCAACACAAAAGACCCAAACACACTTCAACCCCAACACTAACAGTACAAACTGAACACATACAAGACAGGACATTACAAACAACACCAACTAGATAAGCCACTGACACAAAGACCTAACTCATCTACAAAGTGCTCATGCAATCACCTGTTGTAGTTTTGGTTGAAGTCCCTCCAGTCCTTCAAAGCAGTCCTGATGATCCAAGCTTCATCCTGCCAAATTCTTTCAAAAACCCATAGATTTCGAGCTCTCCATAACCACCATAGAATATATGTGGAGAGCTGGATTCTATCCTCAGAAGTGTCATTTACAGCCATGGTGCTAACCCACCACCACCATTGCTTAAAGGTCATCATCTCATTAGGAACTCTATTCCAAGTTACAGGAGAAAGCTGCCATACAACCCTAGCTTTCCTGCATTGAAATAAAGTGTGTTCCAGAGTTTCCTCCTTCTCCCCACAAACCCTGCAAATGGTCTCCACGTCAAGTCCTCTTGCCTGCAAGTTGCTATTCACAGGGATGATATTAGAAAAACATTGCCAAATAAAGTGCTTCACCTTCCCCATAACTGCCAAGTCCCAACATCTTCTTCTGGCTTTCTTGTTACCCCCTGCCATTGTACTACTTTCAGCCACATTGTTCATACACAACATCTCAGACAGCATCTTGGAATAGGCTTTCTTCACAGAAAACTTCCCTTTGCAGATAAATGAGCAATTCCATTGGTCAGCTGCCCTGGGATTCAGAGATTGGATTCCCAGAATTTTATCAGCATCAGCTTCAGTGAACAAAGCTCTGACTAAGTTATTATCCCACTGCACTCCACCTGCAATCAGCAAATCTTTCACCCAGAATAAGTTCCCCTCAACTTCAACTCTCAGCTCAGGTTTCCTACAGCTCACCCCTGGCATCCAGTTCACCTCATTTATCTTAGTGGTTTGGCCATTTCTAATAACAAGGTTTACCTGTTGTTGCAACAGAGGAAGATAGGAAGCCCATGACTTCCAGAGCCAAGATGCACTCCCAGATTTTTCCCAGTCAAAGATGGAGCAGTTTTTGAAATATTTGCTCTTGATAACTCTGCACATCAGCATCTCAGGCTGCTCAATGAGCCTCCATACTGTTTCAAAATCAGAGCTTTATTAAAGAGCTGGATGTCCAGAAAACCAAGACCCCCTTCATCCTTTGGAATAGACAGTTTATCCCAAGAGAGCCAATGCAAAGTCTGTTTCTGTCTATCCCCCTTATTCCACCAGAAATTTGCCACTAACCTGCATACATCTTTACACAACCCAACAGGCAATACAAAGCAAGACATTATAAAAACTGGAAGAGCACACAAGACAGATTTCACCAATACTTCCTTTCCTGCAGTTGAAAGAAAAGAATTTTTCCAGCTACATATTCTATCTCTAACAGCATCCACCACAAACTGAAAAGTGTCAACTTTTTAGGCCCCAATCCCTAAAGGTAACCCCAAATACCTTGATGACCTCTTGACCACAACACCATTTAGAATAGAAGAAATCCTAACCTGCAGGTTCTCAGAACTGTTTTTGCTCATAAATAGAGAAGATTTGTGCAAGTTCACTTTCTGGCCAGAAAACCTTTGGTATTTTTGAAGAATATCCAACAGCAACTCAGCATGCTCTTCATCAGTTTTACAAAATATAAGAGCATCATCAGCAAATAACAAATGTGACAGCATTGTTAGTTAACTAGAGTTAATTTAAAAAAAGATGGTATGATTATTTATTAGTAAAATTTTGAATTTGAATTAAAATAATATCTAAAATAAAATAAATTAAGTTGATTTTATATAAAAATAGGAGAGAGATGATATGAAGTGTATGAATACTGTATAATGTGTAAGAATGATTAGTTGATATTATTTAATTATGTGATGTGTAAGAATGATTATTTGATATTATTTAATTATATTAATAATATTGAGGATATTGGAGTTGGCTTAAATTTAGATAAAATTTTAAATATGTAAAATTTTGAGTGAAAATTTTTGTATACTAAAAAAAATACTAGTTAAGTAAGTTTTGCTTGATTCGTACCAAGTAGGGGGGAAATTGAACAAGAACGATAGGGTAGCTATTATAACTCAAAAGCGAACAAGTTCGAATACATCGTTCAGAAATACATCAACTATATCAACTACACCGAAAATGAAAAACTGAGAGGCGCACAAATGAATGTGGCCTAGAGCCTCAATAAAAGAAAATCCGAGTCAAACTGACAAAGGAATAAAGATAACAATGATAAATTTCCCGCCACTGCTAAAAAGCCTAGCAAAGAAAATTACCCCTACATAACAAACAAAATAAAAAGAAGATCTATGAAGAAACCGCAGCTGAGGAGAAAGCCAACCAGTCAGAATGAGCAACTTGCAGCAATTTGAATTCTGGTATTAAAGATTTTTGAAAAATCCAAATGTTTCTCGATTTCCAAAGCCACCAAAGTATGTATGTAGACAATTGCATTCTTGCTTCGGCAACTTTAGAATTACCCACAGAACATATATTGTACCACCAAACCTTAAATGAATCAGTACAACTGTGCAATCCATCCCATTTCACAGGAGAAAAGTTCTAGGTTGTTTGTGCTCGAGGACAAGAAAATAATATGTGTTCCACAGTTTCAACAGCCCCTCAACAGATTACACATTTTGGATCAATATCAACCCTTCTTTTTTCTCAAGTGTAAAGCAACTGGAAGTGTACCTGATAGACATTTCCACAGAAAATGTTTCAATTTCCCTGCTACTCTCAAGTTCCAGTGCCTGTACTGAATGGATTTGTTGAGAGATGCTTGGTAGCTGCATTCTGGGATATCTGCCTTGGAAAGCTTGATTTTGGAGAGATGTTCATATGTGCTTGCAACTGAGAAGGTCCCTTTTTTCTCCAACCCCCAGTACACTCTATCTTTTCTTCCAGGATGAAGGGATGATATTTTCAGAATGGCCTCACTGTCTGAAGCATCAAAAACTTGATTTACTAACCAATCATTCCATTGCTGTCCATTGCTTTGTAACAGTTCATGAACCCAAATTAGATGGCCATTAGCTATTGGGATCAGAGTTGGTGAGGGCTTTTGCAAATTTGGAACCCAGTTGAAGTCTGAAATTCTAGTATCAGTCCCTGATCTTATTTCCACTTTCAACCATTTGGAAAAAGTTGGCATCATCTCCATCCAACTATTCCAAATCCAGGAGGCACTTTGTGTTCTTGAAGCTTGAGTGATGGATGTATGTGGGAAATATCTGTCTTTCAGAACCATACTAACCAAAAGCTCAGGGTTTGAAGCAATCCTCCACAGTTGTCTACAAATCAAAGCTTGATTGAAAAGCTGCAGGTCATGGAAGCCCAAACCTCCTTGCATTTTGGGGAGTGAGATTAGATTCCATGATTTCCAATGTATTCTTTGTGTCTGTTGATCTCCAGAGCTCCACCAGAAGTGAGCACACAACTTAGAGATTTCAGAGCAAATTGCCTTTGGGATTTTGAAACAGGACATGGTGAAGACTGGCAAGGCTTGAATCACAGCCTTAATAAGGACTTCCTTTCCAGCAGTGCTTAGGAGCTTGGCTTTCCAGCTGTGTAGCTTGTTTTTGACAGAGGTCAATAGATACTCAAAAACTTCTTTCTTTGATTTGCCGATTCCCAGTGGAAGACCCAGGTATCTTGTTGACCTATGAGGAATAATTCCATTAAGAGTCCTGCAAATGGCTGATTGAATCTGTTGCTGTGTATTCCTGCTGAAAAAGATGCCAGATTTTTGCCAATTGACAGCTTGGCCTGTGAATAATTGATATTTCTCCAGAATGGTCATAAGAATAACAGCCTGATCTGAGCTAGCCTTACAGAAGAAAAGTGAGTCATCAGCAAATAAAATGTGGGACAGCAGTGGGCCATTTCTGTACAATTTCAATCCTTTCAGTGAACCAGAGTCAATAGCATTCAGAATCAAGGCTGAGAGGAGTTCTGCCACAATAATGAATAGGTAAAGGGATAGAGGATCCCCTTGCCTTAATCCTCTGGAAGGAGTAATTAATCCACTGACTGTGCCATTAATTTTGAAAGCAAAAGTAGCTGTTGAAACACAAGCCATCACCATATTAACAAATTCACTCTGAAAACCCATTTTGAGCATTATTTTCTTCAGACAGAGCCATTCAATACGGTCAAAAGCTTTCATCAAATCAAGTTTTAGTGCCATAAAGCAGTTAGGGCCAGAAGAGTGCCTATTAAGGAAATGAAAGGCTTCTTGAGCAATTATAACATTGTCAGTGAGTTGCCTGCCTTCAACAAAAGCTGATTGATATGGACTTATGCATTCAGTTAAACAAGCCTTTAGTCTGTTAGCCAAGACTTTGGAAATTACCTTGTAAATCACAGTGCACAAGCTTATTGGCCTAAATTGACTCACAGTCTCAGGATTTAGACATTTGGGGATTAAAGATATCAAATTATGATTCCAATATTTAAGCATCTTACCTGATTGGAAAAAGCTGAGGACTGCAGCCATAAGTTCTTGCTTAAGAAGCTCCCAGAAATGCTGGTAGAAAAGGGCACTCATTCCATCCTCTCCTGGTGCTTTCTCTGGTGGAAGGCTGAAAAGTGCATCTTTGACTTCTTTCTCAGTTATTTGCTTTAACAGTGCAATATTCATGTCTGTAGTGATAGATGTGGGAATTAAGTGGAGCAAAGCATCTCCTCCCCAACTGCCTTCAGATGTAAAGAGGTTATTGTAAAATTCAGCAATGTATTGCTCAATGTCCCTCTGCTGTGATAGAACTCTTCCCTGAGGTGTGAGTAACCTAGTGATGGCATTTTGTCTCCTTCTTTGAAGAGTGAAAGCATGGAAAAAACGGGTGTTGGCATCTCCTTCTTTCAGCCATTTGAGTCTAGACTTCTGCTGCCAGTACACCTCTTCTAACAAATGAGCTTTGTTCAGGTCTCTTTTAGTGGCTTCCCAAATTTCCCAATTTGCATCAGTTTTGTCTTTGTTCAACTCTTCCAACTTTAAAGTTAGCTCTGCAATTGTAGCCTGATTTTTGGTTTGAAAGGTGGAACTCCAGATGAGCAAAGAAGCCCTAACCCTTTTAACTTTCTCCTTCAGTTGGAAAAAAGGAGTTCCTGTCACTGGAAAATTCCAAGATTGTTGAACAACTTCTTCAAAGCCCTCTTTTCCAAGCCACCTCTTGTGAAAATGAAATCTAACCTTCCTCCTCTTCTTTGGTAACCCCATATCTAGAAGAAGGGCTGAATGATCTGAAGAGCTTCTGATGATATTTGTAACTGCAGCATTAGGGTAGTTGTTCACCCAGTCAAAGGACCCAAAGGCTCTGTCCAACTGTTCCTCAACTAAGTCACCATCTGCTCTGTTGTTACTCCATGTGAAAGGGTAGCCATTCATTTTAACTTCCTCCATCTCCATTCTGTTTATGAAGGAATTGAAATGTTGAAAACTGGTTGGGCTTCTAGGAACTCCACCTGACTTTTCTGAGATAGTACAGATTTCATTCCAGTCTCCCAAAGAAAACCAATTATTACCCCATGAAATTTTATCAAAGAGAAACTCCTCCCACTGAATTAATCTACTAACTTTGCAGGGACTAAAGTAGACAAAAATTCCCCATTGAGTATCCTGAGGAGGGAGTTGAAACTCTACCGCAATGTAGAAGTCTTTGCAATTGATCTGCTTGATGATTACATTGATATCCCAGAAGAGGGCTAAACCTCCACTAAGACCTTTTAGATTGACTACTACCATTTTATCCTCATACCCCAATTTTCTGCCAACAGATTTAACAAAAGCCTGTTGCTTCTTAGTTTCTGAAAGAAAAAGGAAGTGTAGGTGGTGAGTTTTACATAACTCTCTGATTTGGGAAATTGTAGAGGGCCCACCCAGCCCTCTACAATTCCACACCACAGCTAGCATTGATCACTGTGGTGCCACTCAAGGCTGGCAGCCCCCACCTGGTCAGGATTCAATTTCAATTTCTTGCTGTTAGACTGTTCTGGAGTTTTGTGAAGTTGCTGAGTTGCTTGATGTTCTTCTTGTCCTCTAAATCTCTTCCCTGGTCTGTCCTTGGGCTATATTTAAAGGAAGATTAGGCTCTCTTTGTAATCTCCCATCTGTCCCTCTGTTTCTTCTCCATGTTTTCAATGCCCCTGTGGGTATGGTGATCATAGCTTGTGGAATCTCTAGGGGGTCTAGAGATGCAAGAGGATCCCCTACATCCATCTCCATTTCTCCTAGTACTTCTAGCTGTTTGAGATTGGACATTTCACCCTTCTCCTGCCTTTTGTGAGCATTAGAACTTGATGTGAGTGAGGCTACTGATTTCTCCTTAGAGATTGGAGTTAATTTTTCCTGGACTGAGACTAGTTGCTGACTTGTACCAGCTTGACTTGAGGATGCTATTGGCGATGATCTTTGGTCTGCTGCAGCTGAAGGAGATTCATTTCTTGGAGAGCTTCTAGAATCTGAGGTGTGAGTATCAGGCCATTTCTGCCCTGCAGCTGCTTTCATCCATTCCCCAAATTGGCCTTCTTTGAGGGAGTTACTGTTGATGTCTAAGACTTTCTTTGCACAGCTTCTGTCTAAGTGCCCTATCATTCCACAATAATGGCATAAGTTCAGCAGCTTCTCATACTTGAATTGAACCTGGACTGTTTGGTCATCCAATCTGATATTGGCTATTCTGGGCAGAGGTTCGTCCAGGTTTAATGAAACTAGTAACCTTAACATTTTACCTCCATGATTACCGTCATTAACCACCACTGCATTTTTCAAATCCTTAAAGACTTTTCCAATTTTAATACCTACTTCAGTGCTAACCCAATCTAAGGGAATGTTAGCTACTTGAACCCAGATATTAAGATCACGGAAACATGGATGTTTACTGGTGAGACCAGAAGTCCATTCCTTCAAAATGAGGTATTGATTATCAAAGCTCCAATTTGTGCCACTAACTACTTTCCTCATATCTTCCTTGTTTTGAAAAATAAACTGGAAGAAATTAGGACTTAGCTCTTTAATCTCCATAGGATGCCGGAGCTTCCAGATGTTGGTCATCGTTCTTTTTACTCCAATCCAACTTGCTGCCCTGTCTCCAACGATTTTTCCAAAGAGGCTTCTACCGCATTCATCAGCACTAAGTTTTATATCATCCCTCGCAATGTCAATGACCACTGCTTCTTTATCAGAGAGTGAAAAGTCCTTCAATTGGTTTGATAAATCCTCGTCTTGACTATCCGCCATGGATGCCGGAAACCTAGACTGGCCCTTTCCTCTTCAAAGCTATAATGTGCCTTAGAATATCTGGATCAATCTGTTCGTAATGCGACGACGAAAAACCACAGTCTGATGATAATAGTCACAGAAAACAATTGCTAAAGGATTTGGTCGAAGAAATGGGAACGCTCTCAACGAGAGAATGGGAATGCTCTCAACGAGAGAATTTCTGAAAATTCTTAACTAGTATACTAAAATTTTTTAAAACGCTTAATCAGTGGGTCCTGCTGCTTATCTCCTCTCTCTACATATAAAAAATTTTATATTTACTAATGTTTTCCCACGAAAAAACCTTCGATATTAAATAAAAAAAAATTCTAAATACTTTTCTATTTCTTTTTTATTTTCGTTTTAGTAATTTTTTGTTTACAATCTGTGAACTGGTGAGACTTATTTTTATTTAGATAATATATAACTGATAATTGATCAAAATCCATTAAGTAAACTTTTCAAAATTATTTAATCAATCATTTTTTGTACTTAATCTATTTTTATTTTTATTATTGGTGATGTGATACTCATATTTTGAGATTAAACTTTCTAAAAACCTACACTCAATAATATAATTTCTACCTGATCTAAAATTATATTTAATATAAATATTATAAATTAACGAATATGGTTATAGATTAATCACTTCAAGGTAATTATTGCTAATTATAAAAATAATATAAAATAAAATTTATTTAATTTGAATAATTTAAAATATTTTTCAAAACCCTAGAAGCGGAAATTTCTGAACCATAATTTTTTTGCTTAGTTTCCATATCTTTATTTTTTTTTCACTTTCATTTTTCTTATTAAGTATTGATGTCAATTCCTTTTTACAAACTTAATAACATTTTTATGTGTAATATTTTTTATTACATTTAATATAAAACTAATCTTTATTGTACGATCTTCGATTTGACACCCATATTTTATGTATAAATAAAGAACTAATTAAGTATAGAGTACTAATAAGTTTATTAGTTAATAGTGCACATATAAAATAAACTTAAATTTATTATTAAATAGTAATTCATGAATAAAGAATTGGGCTCAAGTTATTCATACAATAAAGCATAAATACTATGAATATTATTAGTCATGTGATAGCAATGGAGAAACGCATGCAAGCTGCGGATGCGATGAAGAACCATCGTAATCAGATCAAAATTCTAAAGTCTCCAGGACAACAAAGTGATACAAATGAAGAGGTGAAATATCTCAAGAAAGAGAAAAAAAAATGTGAGAATTGAATGGATCACTGAAAAGTCAACTAACATCCTCTCATCAGAAGAAAGTTCAACTTGATGTTGCGAAAGCTCGTAACTCGATCCTTGAGAATGTCTTGAAAGTCTAGAAACAAGCAGGTATTGAAAAACATCAAGTTATTGAAACGTTGAGTAATGAACTTTTTGATTTGCAGAAAATGTTAGGAGATAAAGAGAAAGAAGTGACTATCCTCAAGGGTGAAGTCTCACTGAGTATGAACAAACATGTGAATCTCACAGGACTTATTTCTCAACATGAGAAGAGCCTGAATGAAAAAAATGCTGAACTGGAACGTACATCTCAGACCTTAAACAATCTGAACAAGAGGACAACTAACTTGAACAAGCTGCTCAATATAGGGACGACCTATGGCGATCTCACTGGACTAGGATGTACTGGAATCAAGGATGAAGGTCCCCAGGACCTTAGTGGGTACACCACAGTGAGATCACCTCGGACTTGCTTCACCAAGAAGACAAGCATAAGAGATACATGTTGTAACACCCCGCCTACTATTACTAAAATTAGAGTAAATTTTTCGCGCTTTATAATTTGAAAACACTGATTTAATTTTCGAAAACTCTTATTAACTCTTTTGAAAAATTCTTTATCTTTATCTTGTGGGATGCTACTCACTGCTAACTATTACATCTCTTTATCTCTTTACTCTTTTAAACTATCACGCATGCGACCAAGTAAAATTCATTACTATAATGAGGCGCCATGAAAAATACTGGATTTAAACATGTATAGTCTAAAAGTCTGAAATCTGAAATACAAGTATGAAATGCGAAAGCAAATACTAGTTCAAAATCCCAAACATACATACTTAAACCAAACATGTTCAAATATACTACAGGACATGTTTTCTCAAAATATCCTTAAGCTTTGACCACCACAACATATCCAGCTGACGCACCACGCGGGATTCCGTCACCTGAAAATGGTTANATAAAAATCTACATGCTCCGTCAGAACCAGCACTGAATATGAATCACATTTAATAACAAATCATGACATCGACATATATATAAATAAATTGACTGCTTGGGACTATCGGAATACTCGGTACTCATTTGCAGACTCTGGGTGTAACGCCCCAATCGAATTTTAGAGAAAATCCATGGCTTTTCCAAAAATCAAGGTAAAATTTTCGAAATTCAATTTTTCGAATCATAATATTCTTGGCGTTACTCATTCTTTTTCAAATCACAGTTCAAGTCATATCTGAACTACGGGGATTCATTACTCGATTTTTCCAACGGTTTTAAGTAACCACATAAATCATAAACATAAATGTCATGACATTCTCAAGCACATATCAAAGGAAGGTTTTCAACATAAACCAAATCCAAACGTTTTCAAAATGAACAAGTTCCAAATCCAACCAACATGTTCAGTAAACCAACATAAGTTCATGAATAAGTGGAAGCAAATTAACAAAACAATAATAAAAGGCATGACCACCACTCGCCCTGTCTCGTCACGCGCCACTGCTTAACCTGCATCCGTTAAGAGCAGGTGGGAGTGAACATAAGATGAAAATAATACTCACACTATGCAATGCACATTTTATAATATGTTAAATAGGCATGGTCGCAGCATGAACATAAACAATATCGCATATGTCTCATCTCCATCATAACATAAACATAAATATTCCTGTGTACGCATCTTTCATAATAGTCGCGGAAAGGGGATTCATTACCCTAACAACGAGAGTACGTGCCACGCAAGGACACAGCCTTTCATAATAGGTCTTAAGGAGACTTGCCTCGCAACGGGCAACCGTATTACATCGACGGGGACAACCGTAACGATGACCATCATATTAGCTCACATCGATAGGCTACATATTCACGTTCATACATAGATCACGCCAAATCAGAAAGACATATTTAAACACACATTGCACAGGTACTTTAGAATAACTAACCCACCTGGTAATTCATATTGATGATAGCAAATTCAGAAAAGACGTGGGTCGAGGCTTGACTCCTCAAACACCTACATTATGTCAAGATCCTACAATCAATATCTTGACTTAAACGGAAAACACAAATCAGACTTAGTCGAACTTGATTCGACTAAGTTGTTCGTGAAGTCCTGTGGATGTTGGAACACTTAGACTCGACACTATACTCAACTAGACCACATATGGGGAGTTCACATAAATCCAATTAAGGATTGACCAAGTCAAACACACATGAAAACGGAAAGCAAGTCGATTACAGATTTTAACTTCAAAATCATATTTTGAAAATAATAACCATTAATCACACGAAATTAGTTGGTTAGGTTACCCTATGAATTAAACTCTGAAATTTTAACCAAGATTACACCTCTTAGAAAAACCACCAAGTTAAAACCTCAAATTCAAAGTACATTATTTTATAAAATTCATACAATATAACAGCAAAACCGAACATGAATTTACACCTAAACCTAATGAACGAATCAAGTCCTGATATTTTAACACCACAACCTACAGCATGAGAGTAATAATATGTAAAAGTTTCAGCCCTGAACATTAACTATACAAATTTTAAAAATTCCTACAAGTTTCAGAAGTTATCGAATTTCAATTAAAACCGAACCAAATTGAACTCCAAAAATTCTAAACAACATGAATCCACACATAACACAAGCATCTTAGCCAGGTTTCAGAATTGTTCATCAACTAGCCGATTTATCATAAATAAAAC
This sequence comes from Striga asiatica, assembly GCA_008636005.1. Taxonomy (NCBI): domain Eukaryota; kingdom Viridiplantae; phylum Streptophyta; class Magnoliopsida; order Lamiales; family Orobanchaceae; genus Striga; species Striga asiatica. The sequence continues at coordinate 1,053,788 of BKCP01005627.1, forward strand.
AACTTTCTGCAGATTCAGAAAATAAATTATTTACCATCTCAAACTTAGTCCAAATCTTCTAAAACTTTTACACAGGATATAAATATGACAGAGCCATAACATAATCAAATTTCAGCACAAATGAAGCATGAACCAATTTATTAAGCATTTAACATGATTCTGACCAGAAATCACTTTATTCATTAAAAATAGCTACAGACCTTTAAACATTATGAAATTTTAACACAAGCCTGGTAATCATCAGAAGACATGACCCTCAAAATTGCAAGGCAATCCGAGCAGTGTGCGATTTTTAAAAATTCAATCACTAAAACAGCTGTGATACATGATCGACAATTTCACACTTAATATATAACACATACTTTTCGTCTGAGGCCTTCCCATAAGACCAAGGACTCGACATGGTTCCAAAATCCACAGTCTTACACGAGTTTCGAAGTCTCGTTCAATTCCTTATAATCGAAGATATCCCCGAAAACACAAACACACATTATATCACAATATTCACATATATCACATCGTATAGATTAATCGCAAGGCAATTCACGTCATTCAAATACAATACGCAATAAACATATATATATATACGATTTTAACGAGATGGGGTTCGACTGGGTACCAGTCTCGGGAAAAGTTCGGAAAATGGAACAAAAGGCGAGGGCGAGCTCGCGATGGCTAGCGGCGGTGCTCGGCGGCTTCGCTCGACTTGCGAAGGAGGACAGCGGCAGAAAGGTTCGTCGCTGCTGCTAGGTCACGGCCAGAGGTCGCTCGTCGAGGTGCTGTTCGAACAGTGAGTCACCGGAGAGTTGCGCGAGGAGGTTGCTGCAGATGGTGGTCGTGGCTAGGGCTCGTCGGGTCTGTTGTCGTGGCAGAGGGTCACGACGGTGACTTGCGCGGAGAATGAGCTCGCCGGGAGGGGAGCAGAGACCGACGATGGCGGCTCGCGGAAGTCTGCTCGCAGTGGTCCTAATCACAGGCAGAAAGGCGGCCTGTCGGGCGTTCTCGCGGAGGAGGAGGCTGCTCGCGGTCGTTGCTGCTGGTTCGCGGCGGAGGAGGGAGTTGCAGGCCTGCTCGGTGACGCCTCGCGGACAGGGGATCGCCGGTTGAGGAAGAGTTGCAGACGGAGGGAGATGGTGATGCCGCATTTTGTGAGAGGGACGACGATCGATGATGGCGACTGAAGGAGAAGGATGATNCACGATAATTAAATTAACATCGAATAATATGTACATATATATATTCATATATTACACACATTAATTAATTTACAATAATAAACACTTAGACAAATAATTGACAATTAATCATTAAATAAATAATAATAATAATAATAATAATAATAATAATAATAATAATAATAATAATAGTAGTAGTAGTAGTAATCCCAAATAATCGTAAACAACGAGTTCACGAGTCGGCCGGTTTCAACTACCGCTTTATCGGACTCAATTTCACAAAATCTGAATACACACACACACACACACACACACACACACACACACACACATATATATATATATCGCTCGAAAAATAAAATATGACGACCCGTAAATTTTCTAATTTACAAAACCGATATAATAGATATTTATTAGCACACCCTAATAAATACATTATCAAGTAATTAATTCACTTTGGTAATTTAATAAAATAAATAATAATGCCAATATATCCGAAAAATACATTATTCAAACGGATTATATTCAGTTCACATAACTAAACTGAAATCGTCGTACGACGAACATTTTCCAATAAAACGATCGAGTACCCCAACCTTTTATTTAAGTCGACATAGCGACCAATAAAATAAATGTAATCTTATAAATAATATTCGATAAATAGAATATTCCGAGAAATTCTATAGATCGAACGGGGCGCTACACTGGGGGTCCTGTTGGGATCCGTGAGGATCTCGCTATGTACAAGTCACGAATTCAATAGAAAACATAAACCTATGCGCAGCGGATCTAAAGGTTTGACGTAGAGAACTTACGGCTTAAAATTTATGTAGATCTGGTTGACCATGAACGGTTGACCGCAAATGATTGACTGCAAATCACGTCTTGGGTTGCATGAACAAGATCAGATCAAAATCGGATCAAACGGATGCAAACAGATGAAGACGAACTTTGCAGTCAGATGACTTTCGGGGGCACGTGAGGGTGTGTGCGGCGTCGGATGGCGGCGATCTCGGCGGCGATGGAAAGGTCTCGTCGAGACGATAGTCTGGATTTGTTGGGCGTCTCAATCGGACCTCCGGTTAGTTCTGTAAGATAAAATATATTTCGTCTCGGTTTACCTACAGATCTTCTACTGTATTATTCAATACACCCTTCTTCAACTTGTACCAGTGGAGCAACGAGAAGAAGATAAAGCTCGAATGAGATCTAGAGAGAGAGAGTAGAGGCGGTGGTTTAGGCGTGTATAATGAACAGATCTCTTCTCTTCTCATGAGCTTAATGATGTATATATAGAGCTACAGTATGGACACTTAGGAGATTAGGAAAAGAGCTCCTTAATTAATTAGATTAACTGTTGGCCAAACCCACTCTCTAATTAATTAAATAATATTAATGGGCCACCAACATTAAATTATTGCACTCCCTTCTCATAGCCCAAATTACATTTGAGACTCCAATAATAATTACTCGATTTACCTCCCCACGTTTAAGATATAATGTCCATTAATTAAATCAGTTACTGACAATCAAGAATTAATTAATTTATTATTATTTCACCGAAGCTAGCACTCGTTCATCACATCCTTATTATGCCGGAACTTAATCCACCTGCAGGGTTTAGCATAACAATCCTTCATGAACTCACTCCGGGGACATCATCAAACTAACGCACATGGTGACCATAAATATCCTAACAGCACAATTTATATATAATAATATTACCCAAAACAGTAGGAATTGATCCAGTGAACTGAGCTTCACCCAAGTGAATCAAAGTAATATATACTATATATATCTGTCTGTTTAATATCTTACGAGTTAAGAGAATGCAGTAATTAACCGAGGCCTAGTTCATTTACGACGATCAGTATAAAATGAAATTCTCCTCTCTGGGATCCTGTTCAATACATAAATGTACTAGTGAAACTAATCAGTCAAGACAAACTGTACAGTTAACACTACAACCGTTCGGATGGGTGTTCATGTCCATCTAAGTTGTGAACAACTATTCTTGTTCGCAAGTGACTGATAGAGTGATCTTCGGTTCGCCCAATGATGACCCACCCTATCTACGTGCAGAACAACAGAACGTAGAACTTGTTTAATTTAACATGATTCTCATTCATAAAGGGAAAATGTGTAATAACATGCAAATCAAAGCTTTCAGTATATAACACTAACAGTCCCCTCCCACAGAAATCCAGGGAAGGCACTAATCACCCCATCTGGATACTAGACTTAGGACGGGCCCTAATCATCACCCATCTTTGTCGTACTATATCTTAACCTATGACAGGAAACACTCATCCATCTAGGTCACAATCTACTCACACACATACCTCAGACAAGATAAGTAATTAAAAGTAATGAGATACAAAGTACAGTTCCCCACCTAGAAGCTGGTGATATGCAAATGCTGGAAATGGGTGTGTGGCAGGCGGAGTCTCGACTCTCCTCAAGATACAAAATATTTGAGCAAAAATATTCTAAGTACTATGCTCAATCTAAAAACTCAAATCTTAATCTCTGATCTTACTAGGTTCGCTCGCTGGATTTTTAAAATCATTTAAAACTAAATTTTAGAAAATTTACGACCTAATTTGAAAAATTATTGTCTTGAGGCTTTCTAGAGTTCTTCGAAATATTTCTAAATTCGGTAACTAAATTCAAACTTGATCTTAATTTGACTTGGTTCGGAAAGATACTAAAATCTCGGTTCATGCTCAAATCGATGTTTCGAATTTGAAAATTCCCTAATCGTGTGGACTACCAGGACTGATTCGGCTGAACTGGTAACTTCTAGATACGTCCGGACTGCCCGGACTGGACTGGCGGCTCACTCAGAACTGACCGGTCGCTCATTGGCTATGTGCAGCTCGGCTCAACCGTGATCCGGGCTCCGCGTAGCAACTCACGGGCACGCATGAACATGGTTGACACAACATCACCGATGTACAGGCTTTAACGGTGCCACGGTCACTAGCGCAGGGGCGCGCTTGGACCACGGTGTACGGAAACGACGTGTTGACGGGTAGGTTGGACAGACGCACGGGCATTGGGCAGAGCACAGGGGCGTGGCTCGGTCGGACTTAGTGCACGGGGCACGCAATCAGTGGCTCGGATCCAAACATCGAACAAGAATGGGGTGTGCGGGACATTGACACCGTTGTGGATGTGTGCTAATGCATGCCGGTTGGTTGGGTATGCTCGCTACGAGGCACACGACCTCGATAGTCTTGTTAGGTTCGGTTGCAGTTTCGCCGGTTACTCGCCGGTCGACCGACCACATCTCTGACAACCCAAGGACTCATTAATAATCCTATGACGTCTAAAGTCATTTATAAGCTACTAGGGTTTGGGGAATCTCCCTCGAATCTAAAAATTACTCGGTGTTCAAAAATGGGCGAAACTAGGGTTCTAGTTCTCCGAGAAACCTAACTCATTTTAAGCCAAAACTTTAACCCTAAGTTAAACATGATTCATAAGGATTTAGATCCAACAATTCAGCTAAAACCCAACCAAATCCATTTCTAAAAATTCACCAAATCAAGGCTAAAGTCCCGATTTTTAAGTAAATTCACGAAATTTTGACCACAGCCTCCTCAGCATATATATGATTTTTGGTAAAAAGATCACAGTAAGATTCGACCTCTAACTCAATCAACTAAAATCTGTCATTATAGATCTGAATCTACAAATTCGGTTCATATAGCAAATGAACTTACCACATTTTAATCTCAGCCTCAAGACAATAAGATAGGATTTATGGAGTTGGAATCATGAATTTATCAGATCTAGAACTCAAGATATAAAAATCATATCTTTAAACTCATAAAATTTAGATCTATTCATTTCTCACTCATTTTCATGATTTATCATTTTTAAAATAAACTATAATTGTTGTCTAAGCCATAGGGAAGAGGGTTTGTATAGATCTATCTCATAAGACTTAAAAACAAAAATGAGAAGGTGACTAGGCTAGTAAACTCGAGCTGTGGCAGATCAGGCGTGCTAGGCACTGGAAGACGCGGATCTGGTGCTGGGGAGCTCGGATGCGCGTAGGCCTGGGCGGATCTTGGACGGGACGCGCGCGCAGGGGTTGGATCTGGGCGCTGGGGCGCACTGGGGCGTCTGGCGTGGGAGCTAGGCGCGTACGGGTACGGGGCGCACTGGGAGCGTCTGGGCACGACGTCTGGGCGCGAGACTGCTGGGCGTGCATGCGGGCACGAGCTGCTGTTGGGGCCTGGCACCTGCGACAGAGCTGAGGACCTGGGAGCGTGCTAGGCGTGGCGTGTGGCTGCTGCAGGGCTCAGACCAGGATTAGGCGTGCTGGGACCGTGCTGGGGCAGCTCAGGTGAGGCAAGGCTCGGGCTAGGCTTGAGTCTAGGGTTAGGGCTCGGTGCTAGAAGGCTGGGGCTCGATTTTTATGCTTGAAGGCTAGGCGTATTTGGTGACATAGGAAATTTTGCTAGGAGAATGAGATGAGATGAGTTGGAAAATGAGGCTAGATGGATGAAGGTGTATACATGTAGTCACATGGATTAGGGTTTGGAGGGACATGGTTGGTGGAAAATTTTGGACTATTCTCCCTTTGTCCCCTCAAGTATACTCACATTAAATGCATGGTGCTTGGGATATTTTGACCAATTTGAATTTGGCCTTAAATTTAAATTGAAGACTTGGTCAACATTAATCAAGACTATACTACTCTAATATATAACTTGGACTATATAGTATAGTGTAGCTAGTAGGAAAAATAAAAGGGACTTCTTCAAAATTAATGTAGTGATTGGACTCGGACCATATCACTTGGGCCTAATAAATATTGCTTGGGCCAAATAAGTTGGGCTTGATTTCTCGGTTGGGCTCGGTCTCTCAGGTTCGGGCCGCGGCTACGGGCCGAATTAAAATGGGCCGTGCGTGGCATTTAATGAACCGGCTTATTGGGCCTACTAGGGCTTGCGCAGTTTAAGGTTCAGGTTTGGGCCGAGGATCGGTTCGGCCGGGCTTCGGCCCGACTTAAATAAAATTCTAATTTTCCAAAGCTCGGCTTTATTTTAAAAACAAAACCGATACTTGGGCTAAATAAATTCGATTTTTAAAATTACAAATCGAACGGATTCTCCATCGCTTAGACTGAGAATTTAATACTCTATTTAATGAAAATAAAAATAAATCAATGTATCAATTAAGGAAACTTGCTATTTATGGAAATAAAGTCGAGCTCCATAACTACTAAAAATACTCGAGGCATTACAATCTCTCCTGCTTAAAATATTTCCATCTGCGGAAATGCTAAACTGAAGTACAAGTCCAAAACTCTAAACTACAAGTCAAGATACAAGTCAAAACTCAGAACTAAGACTCTAAGCTCTGAATTCGGTCTTCCTCTCACTAGTGATTTTGGCCTTGCCATGGCGACTCCGGCTTTAAGCCCCCAGGAAAATTCGGACTAGTGGCTCTAATTTCAAGCCTCCATAATTTACCCGACCTTTTGACTGTTATACACCGTTAACCCAAGTTCAAGAACTGAGGATCTCTATCTGGATATTGTATAGGGCTGCTCGGGCATAAAAAAGTCTCGCTAGTACTAGCTCGCCATGGCGGTTCGCCAAAATTCACTATGTGTAACTCAGGAAAATCCAAGGCAGAACTTTAGAACCTATATCTCGGGAACTTCGAAAGAAACTCATCTATTCTCTTTAGCAGTATTGCCCTTGCTAGGGCGACACTCTTGTACTTAGAGAGATCTACTTCTCGGCTCTCTAACTAACGTACCTTCTGCAACAAGGTGGTCATAGGCACTATCTCACGTGTCAGCTCTGATCATCTTGAGGCTCATCTAAGTTTCTCACGTGTTCGAGCTCAAGCAGAACTCCTCGAACTCAAGACGTGGAGAACAATACTAACATTTCCCGAGAACTTCAGCGGTAAAGTCCCAAAACGTTAGGCTTAGCCCACCGTCTCGGCTAAAAGTTGAAAATGGCTGGGGTAACTAAGTTTTAGTTTCCTTGTGGCCCACCGTCTCACTTTGCCGTTCACACTGGTTTGAAAGTCTTTCTGTTGCTGGCCTGTACGCGACTTTCGTCAGTTCAGGGTTGTCTTAGTCTTCGCATGGGCCACTAATCTCTTCTCCATCGTTTGTCAATCTACTATTGATCGAGAATCTTTCTCTCGCTATCTCCTTCTTGTATGTCGGTGATCCACACTTGTGTCCATACCATATTGTTCAGTGCCATGTGAATCGTTATTTACTAACTGCTTTAGTGACAATTTGTTCTTCCGAATAGACCTGTCATTCAAAACGCAAGCTTTTAAGCGTTCTGATCATTTTTGCTGATTGTGCATCTATATGTATTACTGATGAGGACAACTAGCAACTTCAGCTGGACTCCCTGTGACTCAGCTCCTGACAACACGACACATTGCAAGCGGCTTACCCACTACCCGGGGCCCTCGAGCACGGAACACCTGCATGCAGTACCTGCGTGCGATGTGCCTGCGGCGTCAGCATCGCCTGCAGTCATAAACACGATCGCATCCACGTCCTATGTTGGTAGATTCACTATATTGGCGCTGAGTTCCTACAGCCACTCGGGGCACTACGACTCATATCTAACTTCTTCCTGGTAAAAATCGAGGGTATCACAGCTTAAATGGGTAAGATTTACCCAAGGGTACTAAAATCTCAAGGTTGAGGCTTCTCTGTTCTTCCTTTTCCTCAAAGTTTTCTCTTTCTTACACAAAGTCTTAGCTTGATACTAGGATACAACTTCTGAGGCTGAGGGAATCTTCTTATTTGCTCGCTTGGATACTCTCCTAAGCGATATTCGAACTTATCGATCGTATGACTCTTCACGATCCTTTCTCTAACCTAATCTATTGCTAGTGATGTCAAGACACCACTAGTTCTTAGAGATGACTTCATCAATTTAGCTTCTACCATATGAACTTCCAGTTACGTCCTCTTGTTTCCTCTCTTAGGGCCCTTTCTGTATTGGAAACGTCGTCCGAACTTCACAGCTCTTTCTCGCCAGGAGACAAGGTATTATATTCAAAACTACTTTGAAGAATCCCCTGAACATCGTCTTTGAGGCATCGAACTCCTTGGCTTCCCGTTGACATGTCCGAACTTCAAGTCGACTTCTTGAAACGTGCTGGCTTCTTTCAACGGGTCAAAATTTCCTTGTCTTCGATCACGCTTGCATCTGTCTCCAGGTTCTTTCTTCCAAAGTGTCGGTAATAATCTTTTCCAGAGGTTTGACACTGGTCCTGTTCTAGCACCAGGTCAATTGAATTCCATCTATCGATCAGATGGTCTTCCCGGTAACATTTTTGAAAATACGTACACACGACGAACAATGGTTAACTCTCTGAACGTTGTCAGTGAGTGTTCTCTTTTCACGACTTCTAGAATTTTCCCTATCGACATATCATCCATCTGCTCACAACTTCAAACTCGAGAGTTGTGGCATTTGGCACAAGTATGTGAAATTTTTCTAAGTCTTCATCTTCCTAAACTATCTTCAACTTTCACGTGTACGAAGGTCTGTTCTTCTTCTTCTTGGATTATGGTGGTTACGAACTCCCACTCGGCTTCTGTTGGATCTTCTGGTGACTGCTATGGTCTGTCGTTTGAGTATTCTTGTACTATTGGAATCTTTCTTAGCGATGGCTTCTTTTCACGACGAACGAGTAAGTCGCCCCGGTGTCAAAACCTGACTCAACGTATGATCCTCGCTCTTGTTTCTTTTAAACTTGATCTACTCCCCCTTTGACTACTAGGGATCACCTCGTACGGGGAACACGTCTGTTATGGTTCAAATTCAACCATGGTTCTTAACGGACTTATGGCTTTTATTTCAAGCCTCCAAGACTTACCCGGAACTATGACTCTTATACACTGAAAACCATTACTTCTTATACTTGCTTGAAGGCATCTTGCTTTTTTAAGTGAGGTAACCCCTAGAGTTAGAACTTAACTCAATGCTTACATAGCTCAAACAATAGAAGGTCCACCGTCTTACTTATGTGTTGCTATCCATCAGCTTTTTCTTCTTTTTGGTATTCCCAACAATAGCTCACCCAGAATTTTGGGCGTCGTCTTCTCTTTTTCTTCGTTATCGAGGTGGTTTGTCGCATGATCTACGTTATAACTGTAACGCCCCACTTTGATTTAAAAAATAATCCATGGCTTATTCAAAAATCATGTTTATTTTTTTTTAATTTCATTTTTCAAAATCCTTACCATTAGGGCATTATCTTACTTTCAATTCATATTTGAAACCTCACGGGAATACATTACCCGGTTTTTCACATGGACTTCATTGTCCTAAAACCAACAAGTCACATGATATTCAAATAACACATTCATCCTGAATATCCAATCATAGTTCAATAATACGAACCAAAACATAAGTCATTACCCACCCAAACCGGGTTTCAATAATATTCATAAGTTCTAAGGAGCATCTCCTTATCATTATATTCAATCATAAAATCCGGAATTCATAAAAGCAATATTATTCCAAATTCATAAATGCGGAAGCATAAACAATAATAGGACTAGTCTTATAGACCGACCACCACTCGCTTAACTCCGCCGTCGCACCTGCCTCGCTTAACCTGAAACGTGAATTTCAGGTGGGGATGAGCACAGTTGGAAAAAGTAGTGCTCACCATTATGCGGTAAACATTATTCATAATAAAGAAACAATAATCAATAATCAATAATAAGTCAGGTATGGTCTCAGCATGTATACGAATCAATTAATTATCCCAATCTCCTATCAATCATATCAATAATAGACTCATGTGCACACCTATAGCAATAGACTACAGCCGAACTATATACCGAACACCTTATCTAAGGCCTTACAACGAGTGTCCGGCCAGTAGGAGTATCCCGCCGGCCAAGGCCTCACCTTGGTCTTACCAACGGGGTTGTCCAGCACAGGGACCTTTAACCCAGGTCTTACGCCTCAAAACATGTCCAGCACAGGGACCTTTAACCCAGGTCTTACGGCTCAAAAAGGAGACTACCCAACGGGTACGTTCTAAAGCTACGGGGATAACCGTTCGACGGCCGGTACAACTCACATCGAAGGCTACATGTTCCACATGCATACTTGATCATACCAAATTTAAAACAGTAATAATATTTACAGCATAGAAAAATTTTCAAATATAACCCACCTGGTTGCAGCAACAGATTAAAATCACGAATCTCGAAATGAGGTGAGGTCAACGCCTCTAGACACCTACATTAAGTCCAGATACTAAAATCAACATCTACTTTGACTTAAACAGAAATCACAATCGTACTTAGTCAAACTTGATTCAACTAAGTTGTTCGTGAAGTCCTGTGGACGTTGGAACACTTAGACTTGACATCTAGACTCAACCAATTACACATGGGAGTTCACATAATCCAAACATAAACATTTACCAAGTCAAACACTTAATGAAACAAATGACGAGTCGGTTAACAGTTTTTATTCTAAAAACCACATTTACGATTATACAAGTTTAAATCACAAAAATGAGTTGACCAGGTTTCCATATGAATTTAGCTCTGAAATTTTAACATAAATTTCACCTCTCAGAGTTAAGAAAATACACAATTTTTCAGCTTCAAATCCCAAGTACACTATTTTATAAAATTCTCACAAGATATCAGCAAAATCGAGCCATTAATTTATACTCAAACTTAATGAATGATTCAGGACTTTATAATTTTACACAATGCACTACAGAATGATATAAACAACATATAAAAATTTCAGCCCTGAACACTGACCGCTGCTATTTTTAAAAATTCAAACGAGATTCAGCAGTTTATCGAATTTAAACAAAAATCGAATCCAAATGAACTCTAAAAATTTTCATATTTTAAAAATATGGATAAAGACATAAAATAAGCATATCGGTGAAGTTTAAAAATTTTTCAGCAAGAATTGAATTTAATAAAATTAAATTACGAAGCTGCAGAATACAACAATTAATTTTTAAATATAACAAACGAAGTCCAAAATTTCTAAAACTTTTACACGACCTATAAACATACAGGAAGACAACATATTAAAATTTCATAATTTTTGAGGTAAAACTGAATTTAATATTCATTTTACAAGATTCTGCTCAGATTTCCAAACAATTATTAAACGTAGCTAAACTTATTATTTAAATCTGAAATTTTTACACAACATGTATTTCCAGCATAGGGTCGAGCACATAAAATTTCACCTTGATACGAGCATCACAGAATTTATCATAATTTATATATCGAAACAGCGATTAAACAATTTCAATAATTCATAACCGACTCGATTTACGACGAATCCGTCCGAAATCTTCACCATAAGACTAAGGACGATATAAGTTCCAGCCCACAGAGACAAATTCACGAGTTGACGAGGCCTCGTTCGATTTTTTTCAAAATCGAAAGGCTCGTCAACACACAATTTCATAAACGACACAATAATAACCTCATGAACACAAATAAAATCACTTAGGCATATTCTCATGAAGTCAATGTTCACATACGACAATCAAATACACAACATAAACGAGACGAGTCGAGCCTTGTACCGTTCTCGGGATAGCAATCAAAAACGGAACGAACACGAGAGTTGACGGGCTCGAACGGACACACGGCTCGAATCGGCAATACACGGCTACGAGAGGAGGAAGGAGCCTAAGGGATTGCTGCTCACGGCTGCTAGGTCGCAGCAGGGGTCGCGGCCTTCTTTGACGGGGCTCGGCTGAGGCTCGCGGTGGAGCAGCGGCTCCAGTATGGCGGAGAAGGGGCCTGCGCGCGGTGGTGGGTCGCCGGAAGAGCTGCTCGCAGAGGTTGGTCTCACCGACTGGCTTCACGTCGTGGTGGCTCGCCGCTGGGGTTCTGCAGGCGCGGCGATGGGGGGAAGGTCGCCGGATATGACTGGTCCTCGACGAGAGGAGGGTCGTCGGAGTTCGTCACGGCAGAGCAGCTTCGCTGAGTAGCAACTCATGGATGGGTAAAGAGGGCTCACGGTCGGGGTTCGCGGAGGCGGAGTTGCCAGATGATGTGAGATCGCGAGAGGGAGAAGAGATGAATTCCAGCCTGTTGCTGCTCGCGACTCACGGCAGGTGCTGTTAACGGTGGCACGGAGGATGCTTACCGGAACTGCTGCGCGTGAAGGAGGGCGGCGATCGGAGTTGCAGAGTTGAGGAAGACGGTGGAGGCGAATGGACTCACAAGGATGACGACGGGATTTATTCAGAGAGCAGGTGAGGATGATCGGCGACTGGAGAGGGATTTGATGATGGCGATGATGTGAGGATGAGGGAGATGACATTCAGATTTATCGAGAGAAAAGGGATCGGCGTATTTTCTTTGCTTTGTTGCGGGATCGAGTGAAAGGAGAAGGCTGCGGGTTCTCTTGAGAAAATAGAACGAACGAGCCAAATCTTATTAGCAAGGGTTATTGATGTTGATCCACAAGAAACTCTCACACAGCTTAATGGGCGACCGGGTCGGGTTGTCGGGCTCGCGGGTCGGCCGGTTCGCCTAACGGTTCGGTTTCGGTTTTCTCGGGCTCGATTAAACGTAAAATTAATTCGGTTTGACGATAAGAATAAAACGAAAAATTCTTTATATTCATAATACACACTATTATAAAATAATAATATTATTAATAATATAAATACACACATAATATTAAATAATAATAACATTTAGACATTTAATCGCCATTTGACAGATAAATCATTTTAGCCTTTTAATAATATTTAGTATTCAATAATAATAACAACAAATAAATATAAATAATAATAATAATAATAATAATAAATAATTCCCAATATTCTATAATCAAACGGGGCATTACAATAACTGTGCGTACGGTGATCGTACTTGTCCGTAGTGCCGCTTACCTAACTTTCCGAGAATACTGAATTTTAGTTACAACTTGCATTTCGTAGCCTTTATAATACGGAAATGCAATGGAAATTTAACAAAGATGTACATACAACATCCAACGTTCTCAGTCTCAACTTTAAATTTCAACGGAGTTTCAAAATATGCAAAGATTCCTACAACAAAAGATTCCAAAACGAGTTCACGAACGTCTTCTTGAGTCTTCTGGTGTTCGACTTCTACTGGTGACGGGCGTAGGCGCGGGCACTTCCTCCTCCCCACTGATCCTGGGTCGGCTGTGGCTGGTTCTGCTGATTTTCCGCACGGAAAGGGCACATAACGCACATGTCACTTAGCTCGCGGCAGTGAAAGCACAAATCTCGTCCAGCTAGGCACTCGCCGGGATGGCGACGTCGGTAAGTAGGGAAACTGGGGTCCTTCTATTGGGCCGCTTCCTATTTCTTCTTCCTGACCCCCCAGCTAGGGCAGCGGCTGTCTGTGCTGCTGGCTGCGACGTCGGCAGTGGTGCGGGTTGTTGGCTCTAGGGTACAACAATATGTTGCACTCGATGGAAATTCACGACCATCGTCACAGTGCCGTAGTTCGTTACCACGTGTCTGATCTCCTCTTGGACGCCATTGCTTTTGAACTTGTCAACCCACTCCTCCACGACGGAGGGTCCCATCTACTCTGGATAAACTGACGGGTGGAAACTCCGAGAAAGCATCACCGAATGGGTCTGTCAATCCAGGCATAGACTGACTGTGATCTGCCCTTTTTAGCACAAAACATTAGAAAGGTTATGTTTATCCAATTTTTGTTGCATTTTTCGTGTTTGTTTAGCCTTTCTTTTCCCCCCGTTTTAGGTCGTTTCCATGGTTTTTAGTTAGTTTTGTTGTTTGTTGCGTGTTGTTCATTATTTTGGGTTTTTTTCTGTGTTTTTATTTTTGTTTTTTTGTTTTCTTCGTATTCTTGTCATTTTTGGTGTATAGGTCGGGAGCTTCGGGTGGATATGATTTCAAGAATAAGTTGCCCATGAAAGCATAATTAACCAGAAGGGTTTGTTGGCGACGCGTAGGAAAAAACGACACTCATATCTGAGTTCGGACGAGCTACGAACCCGAAACGCGAAGTCACGCAGCCCAGACCTTAGCGGCGCTAGGTACCGTTAGCGGCGATAAGGGTGGCCTAGCTAGCAGCGCTGGGCAGGCTAGCAGACAGCATAGACTACCAACTTTTGTACCCTAGCGTTGCTAGGGTCTGCTGCGAGCAATTTTCTTTTCTCGTTTTTGCTCGATTTTTCGAACCCTTTAAATTAGATCTCGTCCCCAGACTTAAGGGAGACCCCCCAACTCGTTTTTCCTCATTCTCCTACCCTAGGACACAAACATGAATCTCGATTTTCTTACTGAATTTCTTCGCGATTTTCTCGGATTAATCTTGTATCTCGGATTCAAACTTTTAATTATGTTTTAATCATAAGATTTTCTATTCATTTAATCCATGAATATGATTGCTTTGATTGTTGTGATTGATTTTGTTGAATTCCATATGAGTAGCTAATTCGATTCGTTAGGGATAGGGGATGATGTTTTGAATTCGTTTGTGATTATCGTGCTTGATGATTCTTCAATTTATGTGAGTTGATTTTTCATTGGCTTTTCAATTATCATGTTTGAATGTTGAATATTGTTGAAGAGTGACACTTCAATGTACAATTGAATCTCAATTGAATATGATTCGTTCTTGTGTGATGTTTTCAATTCTAAAAGATTAGTCGGTTAACCACCTCCTAGTATAATTTAATCGACTCTTAGAACTGAAAGGGGAGGAGTTGATCGATCTAGGCTCGTATAAAATAGGCTTGTTCGTAATTATATTTCTTATATGTTAAACGAATCGTTGATTTGTCGTTCATGTTTACTCTCGTGTTACGAAAAGTTATTGAGGGTGAATCTCTGAAGGAGTAGGTTATTCGAATCATTTAACTGAATGATCACTTGCTCGTTAATTGCACATCGAACCGAACAAATATCCTCGACTGCCTAGCTTCTTTATCATTGTTGATCCATTGTCATTGCTTTTAATTTAAGTTTCCGTTGTTTGGGTTTCCTTAGTTGTTAGTTAAAATCAAAACCAATCTTGAATTAGAATGTTTAGGAATTTAACTTCTTCTTTTTGTGCTTGAATAATCGTGCATTATAATCCGGCTAACCTTTCTCGAGAGATCGACCCGGGGAATGAATCCTTTGATTCGGTACTCGGTAAAAATAACATAATTTGCTACAACAAATTTGGTGCCGTTACCGGGGAAGGTTTAGGATTTATTTTGTGCGCCTATTTTTCTTACTTTCTGTGTTTATCTTAATTCTTGTGTTTCTCTTTGTTTGGTGTTTTTCTTAGTTGTTTTTACTTTTATTGTGTTTCTTTTTGTTTTATTTTCTTCGTTTATCATTGGTGCTCGTAACCCGTTTCTTGTTTGAGTGTATTCGTACCAAGAGTAGACGTATAACCTCTTCAACCGAGAAATCCATTCAGGAGAGCTTTAGGGAGATTTTGGACGACCTTATTCCCGAATCATCCGAAAGAAGCAATCAGGACATGGCTGAACAACAACCTCCTAGTGATGTCCTCCGAAACTTGGCCCAACCGATGATCGGGTCGATAACTTCATGCATTCGGTTGGGGCAGACAACACGCAATTGTGAGCTGAAAATGGTCCACTACAATCAGCTCCCATCATTCCATGGACTCCCCAAAAAAACCCGCTTCACTTCATCCGGGAATTCTACAATGTCCTCCAGACCTTTCCTCTTCACGGGTTGAACGAAGACCAATTGAAGTTGAGATATTTCCCCGAGAATCTGAAGGACAGGGCAAAGGCGTGGTTCATAACCCTCACACTAGATTCTCTCACCATTTGGGCCAAAGTCTACTCCAATAAGTACTATTCCCATTAAAAAACGCAAGAACTTCGGTCTCAGATAGTCTCCTTTGCTCAATTGCCGAATGAGCCTCTTCATGAGGCCTGGGAGTATTTCAAGAACCTCCAGAGGAAGTGCCACACCATAACCTCTCTCTAGGGCTACTGATGAATTGTTTTTACGACTCCCTTCACCAGAACTTGCAGTATATGGTGGACAATGCAACAAAAGGGGATATCGGGGAAAAAATGGTTGAGGAGATGATAGATATATTCGAGACAATGAGCACTAACTCGTCTCAGAAGAGCATTCGAGGGAAGAGGGCAACAGTGAATGAGGTCAGGCCGAGAAACAATTTGATGGCCCAACAGATAACCGAGCCCATGGAGCAGATGCGACTACTAAATGCGAGAGGTGCTTCACCAGTTCAGACTATGGCCGTGAACGTTTTCGGCGCATGCGGAGTTGAAGGACACAGGTCCGAGGTGTGCCCTTCGGCTATCGAGCCAAACAATAGAGGGCAGAGTGCTGAAGTGAACGCATTGCAGGGTATCAGAATCGGCCTTGAAATGACCCATACCCAAGCACGTACAACCCCGAGTGGCGAAACCACCCAAACTTCTCATGGTCTAACAAACAACAACTTTCAGCTGCCGCCTCAACCCAACTTTGTCCCTCATCAGCAGCAACAAAGGAAACAAATGATGGGGATGCCAACACAGGGAGTCGGACCGAGCCCGACCAGCACGGATGACAAGCAAGACCAAATTTTGAATTTTTTGGCCTACAACGAGCAGCGGACCATGAACAATGAGGCCTCCATAAAGCGCCTTGAGATGCAGATGGGTCAATTAGCCACCCGAGTGGGGAGCATCGAGGTTGAGTTGCCGAAGGACAAGCTGCCGAGTCAGCCAGAGCATGCAAAATCGATAACAGTGCTATTCCCCGAGATTGATGAGAAGGTAGTAGGCAGTGAAGAGAAGGAACGAAGAGATGGCCAGAGCGGGATAGAACCAAAAGAAGAAGCCCCAGTGAAATCGTATACTGAGCCGACCTTACATAAGTCATTGAACCCATACAGGCCAAGGATTCCCTTCCCAGACCGACTCTTAGAGGAGAAGGACCGTAAGCTGATGCTAGACCTCCATACGATATTGTTAAGGCCAATGTCGACCTATCCCCTCCCGATGTGATGAAGAAAATACCGGCCTATGCTAGATTCTTCAAGTAAGTAACAACGAACAAGAAGCGATTCGAGAATGGAAATGAGGTGATAGTCTGTGAGACGACGAGTGTCTTCCAGAATGACTTGTCGAAGAAATAAAGAGACCCCGGTGGCTTTGTGATCATTATAGCCTTCGGGAATGAAAAAAATGCTTCGGGGATGCTTGACCTTGGGGCGAGCATAAATCTCATGCCTCTCTCTATCTATCGGCAACTTAGGCTCGGCGATTTGAGGCCCACTAGGATGCGCTTCCAGCTTGCCGATCCCTCACTTCGTCAACCTGAAGGAATTGTGGAGGATGTGCTTGTTCGAGTGGGAAAGCTGATAGCCCCCGTAGACTTTGTTGTGCTTGATGTAGAGGACGTGCAAGAAAATGAGAAGGAGCACACTATCCTCCTCGGACGATCCTTTATGGCGACCACCAATATGGTTATTGATGTGAAGAATGAAACCGCGAGCATGACCGTGTTGGAAGAGTCTATCTCTATTGCCGTTTGAGCGACTAAACAAGAGCCATCGGTAAATTTTGTGAATGAGTGTGTATGAGAGAATACATGAAGAGGTCGTTGAAGGGCCATGTTGAGAAGGGAGAGCATACCAACCGCCACACTTCCCCTCCCAAGCCGAGTTCCATGGAGCTGCCTCGATCCCAATGGGACGAGAGATATGATATGTCAGACGCTCGCCGCTGCTCGGGGTCTGACTACCTCTTCCCTCCACAAGCACCACCAGATTCGCAGTGACACGTCTAGTCACTGTGCCCTGTACGTTTGTACTTTTCCCTTTATCTTTTTGTATTTAGTTTAGTTTCTCTGATTTGTGATGGTTGATTATGTAGGAAAACTTTCCTAACGCTCATGATCGACAATGGGAACATTGTTCGGTTTTTAGTGTGGGAGTTTTTGCATGATTATGTGTCTACATGGTTGACCAGGTCTAGTTCTTTTAAGTTTTTTTATCCTTTGCTTTTGCTTGGTGTCTTGTCTTATGTCAGTCTTTGTGTCGTCAAGCATGATGTATTGGTGATATATATGATGTGTTGACGACTGTTTAGTGAAATTCGGAAGTTGTGATGGCGGTCGTGTGGGTCATTGCCTCGATATTCGCTTGATTGCTTTGAGTGACATTTAATTGCCTTGTGAGGTTTTGATCCTTACCCTTCTTTCTTGTGAGATATTGGTCATATTCTTAAGTAACTAGAACTTGCCTTGAGTTTATTTGAAAGGAATCGATTAGAGTTTAAAACTGCGAAAATGATTGAGGCGTTCTGTTTTATTTAGCTCGCTTTAGCCGTGTTCTTTGATCCTTAAAGTATTTTTTCACTAGTAGCCCATTTGAGCTTGAAGCCTTTTATTGTCAACTTATTGACTGATTTGTATGATGATTGGTGAAATTGGTGGCATTTCTGAATGAGATGGACATTGAGTTGCATTTTATTGCTTGACCAAGTTATGAAAAAAAAAGAAAAATAATAAAAAATATAAAAAAAAGAGTTCACAAGACGAATCAATGGATTCTGCTCCACTTACTAGTCGATTCACGTTGACAGGTAATGAGCTTTGGGAAACTACTGTAGTACACTTGGATGACCCCCAATATTTAAACCTATAGAATGTTGTCCTTACGATTCGAGCATCTTCGAAAAAAGTAACTCTCTAAATAAATCTAATTGAAAAAAAAAAAGAGAAATAGGTCGAGTAATGAAGTTGCAACTTGATTAGAGCATTTAGGTGTTGTTTGTGGAGTTGTTGTTGGACGGTATGTGTGCCATATTGTTGATTTCGGATGAGTAGCGGATCCTTGAGTAATTTATTTGTTTGAGAATTGTGATTGTCGATTTGAGCTTCTTGTCTCGCATATGTATCATTATCGTAGCCAAAAGCCTGCATTACAACCTGTGAAGCCCCCTTGATTCGCTAGGTTTTCTACTCGGTTGATTTTGAGTAATATTAGACGATAGACAAGCATATATTGAAACTTGAATATCGATCAATCTGAGTGTACCCTTCATATAATTAAGCAAAAGAATGAGTGAGGCATATACTATTATTTTTGTGTTTGAGAGTTTTTCATTTCAAGGCAAAGTTGATATTTGAGGCATATGGTCTTACAGTCGTTGGAATTCGACCTGGTTGAGTTGGACATTTTAAAACTCTTCTTATTTGAAACCATTACCCATACTCGTGTCTTGTTTTCTTTTTGTTCGGGACGAACAAAGATTTAAGTGTGGGGGAGTTGTTTGTCCCATTTTTCGTGTTTGTTTCAGCTTTCTTTTTCCCCCGTTTCAAATCGTTTCCTTGGTTTTTATTTATTTTTGTAGTTTGTTGCGTGTTTTTCTTTATTTTGGGTTTTTCTGTGTTTTCGTTGTTGTTTCTTTGTTTTCTTCATGTTTTTGTCCTTTTTGGTGTACAGGTTGGGAGCTTCGGGTTGATATAAAATAAGTTTCCCCTGCAAGCATAATTAACTAGAAGGTTTCGTTGGCGACGCGTAGAAAAAAACGGCACTCAATTCCGAGTTCGGACGAGCTCAAACGAAACCGAAACGCGAAGTCACACAGCCCAGACCCTAGCGGCGCTAAGGGTGGCCTAGCTAGTGGCTTTGGGCAGGCTAGCGGGCAGCAGAGACTTCCGACTTTTGTACCGCTAGGGCCTGCTGCGGGCCGATTTTATTTTTTTCGTTTTTTCTCTAGCCTTTATTGCTCGTCTTGCTTCAAACTCGACATTATACTCACCGAGCTAAACTGCCCACTTCACCATCCTCCCTGAGGCCGAAGGGCGACCTAGAGTGTCTTTGAGAGGATAGTTGGTTCTCACCACGATCTTATGCGCCAAGAAATAGGGTCGGAACTTTCGAGCTATACAGTTAAGTGCCAGCGCATCCTTCTCCACCTCTGAGTACCGGCACTCGGGTCTTTCAGTATCCGACTGGCGTAATATACCGGCTTCTGCTGGCCATGCTCCTCCTTTATCAACACCGAACTGATGGCCTCTTGTCCTACCAAAAGGTACGCCACCAACGTGTCTCTGGATTTCGGCTTCGTAAGTAAAAGTAGCTCGGCTAGAAATTCCGTCATCCTTTCAAACTCATGTTGCGCCTATGGTGTCCACTCGAAATGAGATCCCTTCTTTAAGGCGCGAAAGAATGGAAATCTTTTCTCTGCCACCTGAGCTACAAACCTACTCAATCAAGCTAAGCGCTCCGTAAGAACCTGCACTTCCTTTAGATTCCTCGGTGCTTGCATCTCGATGGCAGCTCGCACCATCTCAGTGTTCACTTCTATACCTGTCTCCGCAGGGGCGGATCCAAAGCCCCCACCTGGAATTTTATATTTTTAAGAAAATAAATGTAAATTAAGTAATTATACAAAAATAATCTATAAATGAAGTTGTTTATTAATTAGGTTTTTTTTCCTCCTTTTCTCTTTGTAAAATTTTCTTATTGCAACGTCTTATTATCTGTTGTATCTTTAAATAAATTTATCATGACTTTGTACGCTACCATATAATTATAATAAATTTATCAATTAAGAGATGGAATCATAATAAATTCATTGATCCAACATATTGAAAAGTATTATCGCTCTCCTACACTATGAGTATTAATATATTAAAAAATTGACATACATTATATTAAAAGACTGACATACAACTTAATGTATCTACAGTTGGTAGATGAATAATTTTCTATTGAAATAACACATATTAAGTCACTGAAATGGATAATAATACTGAAATATACAAACTGTAGAGTTTTTTAATGTTTCATTTTGAATTATTTAAAAAAAATAAAATTTGTATGTAATGGTAATTTTGTATATCATATCTTGTGCCATTTTTTCTTTTTTCGTTTTTTCAATTACCACAAAAATTTGGCCCCATATCACTCAATTTGCTAGATCCGCCCCTGTCTCTCCGTTACCAGGTACCCCAAGAATTTCCCTAACCTTACCCCAAATTTACATTTTGTCGGGTTGAACTTCATACCATATCGTCGCATTGTACTGAAGGCCTCCCTCAGATCCGTCACATGGTCGTGCGCCTTTTTACTTTTTACATGCATGTCGTCAACGCAGACCTCCATGTTCTGCCCTATATCATTTCTAATTGAAGCAACTAATGTCAAGCATATAGCTCAAGTATGTCGCCACTGAAGATCAACTAGCGGATATTTTTACGAAAGCTCTACCGAGACCAAGAATCGAGGCACTACGCGATAAGCTCAGTATTATCCAAATGAGCATATGATGGGGGAGTGTTGCATAAAATAACTTTATTAGTATTCTTATTACTGGAGAAAATCTAGAGAGTTCTAGTGGCAAGAATAATTAGTAAATTGAAATGATAAAAAGTCAAGAAGCTTCTTTATATATGGGTTAGAACCGACTGAACATCCCTATAAATACATGTAAAGTGCCTGTGGAATTGTGAAAATTAAGAGACATCCACCTTCAAATACATAAGCCAATCACTTCACCCCTTTTATTTATTATATATATATATATATATATATATATATATGGGGATGCGCTCCGGTGAGAATGGTACCCAGCGAAAGGAATAGGAATAAATTATAACCATTAGATCATATGATCCAATGGCTCAAAAAAATGCTATTTTTTACTCTCATTAAGGGTAATGTGGTAATTACAACATACACAAACAATTAATATCCTGTGAGCCCCTCTAAAAATCAAACAGAACACATTCTAATCCCCTGTTCCACGCCTCTCTCTCTCTGTCTTCCTTCCTCTCTCTCTCTCTCTCTCTCTCTCTCTCACACACACACACACACACAAATAAATGTCGCAAGCACACAGACCTGACGGACCTTCGACCGCCGCTCACTGCCGCAGCTCTGCCATGGCTCCATCGCCGCCCCGACTCTCGCTGGCACCTCACAGTCGCCTGAGTCTCGCCAGCATCGCCGCCTGACCATCACCGGCATCGTCGCCACGATTCTCGCCGCTGCACGTAGCCCAGGTACAGCCACGCTCCGGATGTGGTGGAGCGCTGGTTCTCCTCTGTTAAACTCACGATGTCTGACATCCTCTCCGCTTGAAACCATTCGCCGCCGCTTGAAAACACATGCTATCGCCGCCGCGTCGCAGATCCACTGTGTGCGACCTGTCGTCGCGGGGCAGGGTTCATTGTCTCGACGATCCACTGTGCGGGTGGGTCGTTCCCATCCCCCGACCTTGCGCGGCTGACACCGGTGGCCGCGGCTATGGTGACGTGGTGGGTGGAGAGATGGCGGGTGTGTGGTGGTGGAAGGTGCTGGACTAATTTGGGGCTAGGGTTTGTTTAATGAGAATTAGATATATTATAGGGACCTACTTGTAAATTTAAAAATTTAAAATATAATGCCATTTAATTAATGTCAAAAACTGTAATTTGTTAAAAAAAAATATATAATATATATATAATAAGTGCACATTATTGATTAGTAAGCTGCACAATATTGTGAACGGATAAGCACTTTAAAAAAAATTACACTGCAGAATATTCATTCTCATTTTATTTATATATACATATGTATGTTATTTATATTGAACAAAAAAATAATATAAATATTAAATAAAAATTATAAATAATTTGATAAATGCATAATAATGTTAATTAATTATACATTATCCAAGTTTTCTATAAAATGAAACGCAGTAAAAATACCCGATCGGAATACTATACAATGGTGTTATACTAAATGCACATTAATGTATGTAGGAATGCACAAAATTGTAACATGGTGCGCAACGGCCACTCAGGAAAAATCAAAAGCATATTGTTACATAGTTATACATTCTTTCACAAGAATTAATGTGCATTTTTATTTTATATATATATTTATATTTTTTTTATATTAAATATATTTTAATATATTTTAGTTGATATATTTTAATATATCAACTAAATATATTTTAATGTACTAAATAATATTTTATTCTGAATATTTTAGTTGATTCGTTCAACCAACCAAATAAACTAAATAATTCAGTTAACCAGCCGAATAAACTAAATATATCGATTTAATTTTTATTTGGTTCAAGACAATAGTTAAACTAATTCAGGATGCACTCTGAGTGCACAATATCGTCACACGAGTTGCACATTAACAACTATCAGATTGCACATTAATATTTACATATTTTTTATATAAAAATGTTATTTATTTTTCAACGAACAAGATATAAGAAGTATTAAATATTAAAATATTAATTATGTTTTAAAATAAAAAAATAATTTATTTTTAATAATTAGAATAATCCTGCTAACCATCCGAATAAAACAATAATTCAGTTCGTGTCCAATTTGGTCTAAGACAAAAAGTTCAGTCGATTCAGACTGCACAATAGCGGTCAAAACGATGCACAATAGTGTTAGACGAGTTGCACATTAATATTTGTCTAACTACACATGAGCGAACAAAACTAATCGAACTAAAATTTTATATTCAAATCTTTATATATCAGTTCGATTATTTATTTCTACCTTTAAACATTCGCTTATTTTAATTCAATATCAGTTTTGTTTTTGAAAATTTATTTGTCAATATTGTGTTTCTATTAAGTTTTTAATAATTTCGTATTTATACCGTGCAAATTACTTATCAATATTGTGCAATGACTAATTTTCAATAAATTACGAAATTAACATAAGAACTCAATTGCAATATAGTTATATTATCCTAATTTGCACATTAGTCCCTGATTCATGTCCAATTCTTAATATTAAGTCCCTAATCACATCACCACTCCATCCTTGTCGTTTATCCCAACCTGCCGGTAGAGCTCAGGTCCGCCACCTTCGGTGACACCGGATTGATCTCGGCGGCGCTGCCTGAAGCCTAATCACGTCGCCAATTTGATTGAGACTAGCAATTATGTGGATCTGTGATTTAGGTTTTTGAAATTATTACCTCGACGTTGTCACCGAGGAATGACGGGAACCCGACAGCAAACGGAAAACTCGTATCAGATTGTAAATGTCGTCCGGAGCCTGGTTTCAGTTCGCCGGAGAAGGGAGGCCGGCGGCGGCCTTCTCTGAAACAGAAATTTAAAACGAGCAGACATACTGAGAGGGATAGATTATAGATATACATACATATATATGACGCGAGAGTGATGGGCGACGAAAAATGGTGGAGATTACGGCAGCGTCGGTGGTGGCGGCGGTTGGCGGAGGGTGGCAGTTGGCGCCGGACAGTGGCCGTGAGTAAATTGATGGCGGTAGGTGGAGGAGGAAGGTTGATGGCGGTAGGCGGAGGAGGAAAGTTGATGGCGGGGCGGCGGCCGTCGATCGCCGACGGGAGTCATAGTGGCCGGATCTAGTGTGTGTTTGTGTGTGTGGACTGTGTGTCTGTGTAAAAGGCGTGCATGGGTGCCGATATTAGCGTGTGTTTAAGTGTGTGAGAGATGATGTGGGGTCCACTTCGAGTTGTAATTTTTTGTGATGACCATTATACCTTAATTTGTGGTCAATTGTACATATTAGACCACAAAAGTTCAAAGTATTTACTATAATGCCATCATATGTTTGACTAACATTAATAAAGTTTGACTTGATCATAACTACTAATAGGACAGATCTAATGGTTCATGATCATTCTTATTTCTTCATTCTAATTTAAGCGCACTATATATATATATACCTTGTTTTCCAAACAAAATATTTAGATCTTAATTGAACTTCATAATACTTATATTAACTACCATCAATTATCAAGACGGTCATCTCAATTTTTTTATTTTGTGAGAATTAATAATAAAGAAACAAAATCTAAGTACACTTTGTTAAAATTTCAAACTGAAAGTGAAATACATCCAAAATTCAAAACGGAATAAAAGCCTTGGATCCGAACACAATCTCCCAACCAAAAATTCTACAATAAATTCGTCGAACATAGATATAATGATCAATCAACTTAACGACAAACCTGTTGAATATAATTGATGAGTCCATGGCGAAAGATTGACATCGACTGAGCGTTGTGTATCATCTTCCATACTTGTATTCAGACTCAAATGATCATAAACATTCAAGCTTGGGGCATGAAAAAGGGTTAGAGATGGTGAGAGCATGTCATCCACGTGCTGAGCTTGGTGATCCCTATACACACACATACACAAACATACAAGTGTGAAACATGAAATTGTGCACGCGCTCATGTGTATGTATGTAGATGGCGTTAATTTCAATTTTGATCCGTTTACTTGTTTAAAGTCCTTTTTTGGTACACTAACTTTCTCTTCATCAATAATAATACGTTATGTTGCGATTGTGTCATTTTTGGGACATTACTCATCAAAAACAATACATTATGTTGCAATTTGTATCATTTTTACGACATTAATCCTAAAAAATAATGAACCATTTTCGCGATAATGTCTCAATAGTGATACTAATTGCAACATAACGTATTATTATTGATGAGGGAAAAGTCAGTGTACCAAAAAAGAAATTTAGACAAGTAAACGGACAAAAATTGAAATTTTGCATATGTAGATGACTTAATATATATGTTATATATATACACCTCAATGGAAGAAGGCCATTTGAACCCAAGAAGTTGAGGATTTGGACTTGTGGATCTCTAGCTGGAATCCACTCCAGCACATTGTCCGGATGATGATCACTTGTGGTCAAAACGTTTACATCTATATTCGGTGATGTCAAATTCACCTGAATTAATTAGTACAACAAACAAATTAATGATCATTAAAGTTATGCATATATGTCTTCCATACTCCTGTTGAAAGTACACTTGTTCTTTCTTTTCGCCGGAAATATATTGGCCTCAAACCTTGTAGAACCTATTGAGTATTAAAACGATAAGTTCTATAAGTTGTTATATACTTGAAGGAATAAAGTTCAAATCAAAATCTAACTAAACTTATTATATTTATACCCAAGTCCTTAAATTCTAATAAATTATTCATTCATTAACATATACTATTTAGGGAACTATACAATCGTTATTTTAATAGGACTTGATTTTTTTTTAACTTGATTCAATTGCTATAAAATAAAACAAAATACAAATCAAAGTGGAAAAAAAAAATGTTAGTAGATTTAATATAATTACTTTTTAATTTCTTCGAAGTGCAATAAAATAAAATGAGATGGGAAGAAATTCAATTTTGTTAAGAAGCGAACCTGTGAAGGTCGTACAATATTAAAATTATACTGGCTTTGTAGGGCATGCTGTTAAATGAAAAAAATAACCAGAGATAAATTAGTAAGAGCAATAGACAAATTTATTTTATTAAAATTTAAAACAAGATTCTGAGATGACGAGACTCACTTTCCGCAGCCTGACCTGCTTCAGGGTTTCCTCAAGAATTTGTTCTCTGTACTCAACTTCAGGTAATGATGTGATTTCAGATGGATTACCTTCATAAATCCTACACATATACATTTTAGTATTTTCACCAAACAAAAATTAAGGAAGGTGTATTCAGTTGCAATTTTTAAAGATTTTCAAGACTTTTAAAAGTCAGGTGTACTCAATTGAAATTTTTTGTGACTTTTAGAAAGTTAATTGGTATTTTTTTTTTTCAAACGGAAAATATATTAATCATATAAAAACACAAAAGAGTACAATCAAGTGTCAATTGACACGACTTTCACCAGTCTAGACCAACCCCTTATAAGGACACACAAGGGGTACAAGCTTCATCTAGGAGACGAACACTCATAAAACAAAACTCCATGACAGAGACACTAACTCCATAAAGGAGACTAAAACGAGACATCGTTGGACCAAAAGTTGGTATTCAAGTAAAACTTTTAAAGGCTTTTTATTAATCATTAAAAGTCTCAAGATATTCAATTGAAACTTTCTAAAAGTCTAAGTCACAGTGTATTCTAATTATGAAAACTTTATAATTTTTTTTAAAGAACAATTAATGGACTTTTAAATTTTTTTTAATAAAATTACAAAGACAAATTCTTAGTGGAAGTCTCATCAAATTGGTGAGATTTTGCTGGACTTGCGTGACGGTATAACTTTTTTTTGTATAGGACTTGATGTACACAACTATACACATATTCAATTATTTTACTCATTCAACTTGATAACTTGTATAACACGTTCTTCATAAAAAAATATTTAATGTGATTTTTTATTTTATTTATTTCTTATTATGGTTATTTTATTGTATGTTTACTTTTATTATCTCATTTTCTTGCTTTTGAATTTATATTTTTAAAACTCAAATGTATGTATAGATTACAGTTGCTAGTTGCTAAGAATTTCACTTTCATTAATGTCTTTTGACAATGTTTCTGTCATGTATAAATATATCTTAATAATAATTTTCTAATATTGTTACATGGTGCAATAAAATATAAAAATCAAAATAAAATTCAACAATAATCACATTAGTATGTCATGACTAAATTGATTTTGAATGTCATTCAATCCGAGAGGAGTAACTCTTGTTTGAGTTTGTGCTCGTTTAATAAATGAATATAAGTCTCAGCTTGGGTTTTGTTATTTCTATGTGTCTAGAAGAAAAATGCTAAAACGAGTCAAATCAAGGCACGTAAGATATGCTCCTTAAGACGAAAGAGCCTTATGTATTACCAACGGTTCACGACTACAAGATACAATGACTTTTAATTGTGTATAGAAATAATTCAATATTCAAACCTTCAGCGAACAATACTCAAGTTTCGGACCTCTCAAGACATAATAAACATAGGTAACACAAGATGATTTTATGAACTTTGTAAAAAGATGCAAAGAGCTCTTTAAATTTATTCTTTCTTTTTTTTTTTTTACACTCCATGTGTGTTTTAAAGATGTTTTTACACATCTCCATGGGTTTAAGACACCAACACACCTTCCGAGATGTGCCTGGTCGTCCAGTATAATTTTTTCAGAACGAGCACATGCATCCAGGTCGCGTGCTTGTCGAATCAAATTGGAGGGGTGATCCCAGCCTCCCGCCCACGATTGGGCCAAACACTCACCTGCGCGCTGGAAGTTCGTACACGATCGTCCGAACTCGGACTTGTTTTTTATTTTTTCTTACTCGTCCCCAATGATCCTTTCTAGAGTTCTAGCATGCAAACTTCATGATTATAGCTCGTTTCGCTTGTCCAAACATTCATCAAAGTTAGAACAATTACAAATCCTACATTCTTTGAGTTACACTAACTCAAATTCCCCCACACCAAAATTTCATTTACAAATAATCATTTATATATGTATAAGAGAGCTTACAAACACATTCTTTTAGTTACACCAACTCAAATTCCCCTACGTATAAGAGAGTAGTTAATAATTTAAATATGTTAGCTAGGGTCATCTACTGATAAAACAAAACTAGAATATATACTAATTGATATTTTTATTTTACAAATACAACATTAATATTTAATATTATTTACTATGGGATTCGTGTAATATATATTAAATATTTAAAAATTATTTTCATAACTTGACTTCTTTATACATGCATCGAACTAGATAATTTTAGTGGAGTACTTCAGTGAAAAATCGTGCTTATTAAATAAACATGCTGGTGTATCTCAACTTGTTAAATAAATAAACAAACAAAAATGTGAGCTCGAGCTCAACTTGTATAAACTTGGTTTAACTCATTTAGTCAAACACAAAAATTAGACCAAAATCCAAAATTCTAATTGAGTTGATTACGAAGACGTTCGACTCGATTTGCTTGATAGAGAAGCTCGATTAGATGTTTGAGTTTGGATCGTTTAAATATATAAGCAAGTCGAGCTTGAGCATGCACAAGTCAAATCAAACTATGTTAGCGAACCACTATATTCAAATAATAGTCGCACAATTCTAGCCGCGGGTGAAAAAATTTTCTAGCTACGCCTCTGTAGATTTGCAACAAGGAGAAGATAAGTGAGGTATGTACCTGAGTTTTTTTCCCATATCCTCAAGTTGGCACTTGCATTTGATTATCTCTTGTTGAATTTCCTGCATTTCCATCATGTACATTAGTTTCTATAACGACGAAATAAAGGAATTTTTCCATCTTTGAATTTTGCGAAGAAACACACACCTCAACTTGAGTATCAATCATGCTAACTGGGCTGCAACGCCACCAGAAAACAAAACAAAAAGTAGGTGAAAATTACCAAAATGAGAACAGTAGTGCTATGAATAGATTGAATATGTTGGTGTTTTCTACCTGGTGGAATTTTTAAAAATTGGATTTGCTTCAGATTTCAACTTCCGAAGAGCCTTCTGTAAATACTGCAATAGATTTGAATAAGGTGGCAAGCATTTATAGTGGGAGACATCAGTTTGGCTCGTTAAATATATCAGTTCGGGCTGAAAGATAAGTTTTATATATCTCAGACCTGAAAATTTTGAAACTATTAATTCAAAACTATATAGATTAACATCGTGTTTTAATGGTTGTTAACAAGATAAATAAAGAACACTCCGGTATTAAAAAAAAAATGAAAAATATCATCAAATTTATGCTCAGCCACGTTTTAATTTTCCAGACCAGTGTAGAAATTTATGGAGTTATATATATTACAAAAACTAGACCTTACGGATATTTCTTACCTCTTGGCTTTGAATCCTTTGAGTAGTTGCATGGAGACATAACACATGATAATTAGAAGAAGAAAAAAAAAAAGAATTCAACATAAATAAATCAATGATGGGTCACAAAAATGAGATAATTCTCTACAATTCACTTCTATAGAATATATTTTTTGAGAATCAATTATAACTAATTTATAAGTCCATTTATAATTTATCACCCTAAATTATTTATCCATTAAAGAGTAAGAATTGTTTCCAAACAAGCTCATATGACTAATTTACACAGCTTGTAAATAAAAAGCAAACTGCATGTTGGAGTTTCTGAAAAACTTGGTCCAAAGATTATAATTGTTATTTCTCATTACCTTCCTCTTTCATGCTCCGGGAGATTAACGTATCGCTCCATAATTTCTCCAATACTTACAAAAAAAAATAAAAAAATAAAATAAAATTATTAATATCGTTTACATTAATCAATAATAAATGAACACTTAAATCGACAAGACTAGATTGATCATCTTTTTAATTAATTACCTTTTATGTCCCGCGAAGTTGCTAACTCGGCCAGAAGGGGAGAACATGATGAGTGCGACATCAACATCACAAAGCACAGAAAGCTCATAAGCTTTCTTGATTAGCCCATTTCTTCTCTTTGAGAAAGTGACCTGCCTGTTTGTAGTGTTCTCTATTTTCTTGATCTCAAGTTTCACTCTTCCCATAATTATTATTTAAAAAATAAAATACTTATTTTAATTTTTTTCTTCTTGGTGATGAAGATCACGGTGCTAAGAAGAGAAGTATATATATGCACTTTTTAAGGAAATTCAGATGTCTAAATCTTATCCTGTCCCAATAATAGAAACAACTAACAAGTACGAATTATTGTATTAAAATATAAAAAAAATATTCTGTGGTTCAGTTTTCCGGGGGAACTTAAAATTGATGAACATTAGGCAATGGGTTTTGGCGGTGTGAGGGAAATATGCAGAAAGGTGACGAGAGAAAGAGAAATAGTGATGGCGGTGTATATATCTTTTTGTTAGTTTAAAAAGCCATTTTGATGCGAGTTAGTTAGGGTATGCGTGGCATGCGCCAATTTTCAGCCACGTACCAAGTGAGTGTTAATATTCTCCTGCTTGCTTGGCTTTCCACGTGAAGAGTATATAAATTATGCATAAATTTATTTAGAGGAAATAGCTATTTTAATGCCAATCTGAAGACGGAATAAATTTTACATATAGACATAGCAATTTGACGAGCTCGGGCCGGGTCGGACAGGTCGACAGGCTTGAAATCACTGACCCGGAACTGGCCCACATTGGGGTATAGACCGGTTCATCGGCCCACTGTTCCAGGTCGATTATTGAATCGGCGGTTCGGGATTGGTTCAACGCAGTTCCAAACTATTTCAACTGATTTTCAGTTTTGACTCAGGCCGGTTTTTATTTAAAAAAATTGAAGGGGTTTAAAGAAATTGGAATTGGCTTACTTAGGCAAAATTTTAAAATTGGTCCTATAATTTGACCATAGTCCAAAAACCCACTCCGTCATTGACCACTTTCAATCTGGGTCCTATAACTTGTCGATTTCATCATTTTTGGTCCTTTTTTTATCCAACCCCTGAATAAGAAAATGACGTGGCGTGACGTGGCGTGTGTTTTATCCGATGTGGAACGATTGTGGTTTTACGTGGAAGGATACAAGAAGGCGTGAAATGAATCAAATTTATTCCCGCCCAAATGACAACTTAATCGACAGAATCATAATCGACCCTCATTCTCAAAACCCTAAAAAAATTCTACTCCCAATTTCTCATAATCGACCCGCAATTTCTCAACTTCCACTCAAGAAAAACCTTCTACTCTCAACTCCCGATATTCCACAGCTTGAAGATGGTGAGGAAAAAAAATGATATGCTTTAAGGATAAGTCTAAATCTAAATTGAAGGAGAAATTAGAAATTACATTGAAGGAGAAATCGAAATCGGCGATGGAGACCTGTCAATCACAACCAGAGCAGCAATTTGAACCACGAATGAAGGAGAAAAATGATGAGTTTGATGTAGACAATCTCAGTTTGATCGAGAAAGTTGCTGTAGGAGTTCAAGTCCCCAACTGCCAGATGAAATTGCGGCGAAAAGAGCTTGACTACCTTCCCCCTTCTATATATGGTTAGTATAATTGTTAAAATTTGGGTTTTTAAAATTAGGGTTTATAATTTTTGAAATTAGGGTTTACAATTTCTTTTTTTTTTTTTTTGACAAACGATAGGAAATCTCATAAATAGGAACATAATGTCAAGTACAATCAATATCCACGCAAATACAAGCCTAAAGCCGAAGGTAAAGACCAGAGAGCACTACTAAACGAAGTAGGCTAAACATATACAAACCAATCACTAAAGGCAGGACATAGCTGGATCCTTTAATGAAAAATAAACAAGGCAAACCATAATACAAACAAGAGGCCAAACCACTGAACTATCAAATAGACCTAGTTATGGACTCTTAGCTTGTTGAAGCATCAGGTGCAGTTGTTCTTTGTTTCTTGCCATTCTTTCAAAGCGCCTTTGACAATGTTGTGCTCGGGCCTCCATTTTTTCTCAAAAATCCAAAGGTTTCGAGACTTCCAAAGCCACCATAAAATGTAAGTTGTGAGTTCGATTCTGTCTTCAGTGGCTTTAGACTTGTCCAAGCTGCATATTGTTCCCCACCAATCACAGAATTGAAAATTGTCCACTTCAATTCCACCCCAGCTGACCGGTGCCATCTTCCACACCTTTCTTGCTCTGGAGCATGTGAGGAAAATATGCTCAACAGTCTCTGGAGCTTCTCCACAGCAGGGGCAAGTGGCATCAACATCGACTCCCCTTTTTTGCAGTTTTAGTTCACAGGCATGGAGTTGGTGTAGCACTTCCAAAGTAAATGTTTTATTTTGCCTTTGGTTCTTATGCTCCAACTTCTGTGTCTTGCTTGTTGGTTTCTGGTTGCTGTGCTGCTTCCCTCTGCAATGTCAAGGGATTGAAATTTTCTGAGGAAGAGGAAAGCATAGGATGAAGAGACTGAGAATTTGCCTTTGGTGTCAATGCTCCATCTCCATTTGTCAGCCAGTAGAGGGTCAAGTGTGTTGATTTTGAGGATTTCAGAGCTGTCCTGTGCCACAAAAATTTCCTTTACTTTTTGCTCATTCCATGTGTGGTCTGCATTCATGAGGTCCTTCACCCAGAGCTTCTTGTGGTCAGCTGCATTCTTGAATTGCAAAGGTCTTCCTCTTAGACCAGGGACCCAATTGAGATCTTGCAGTTGGACAGTAGCTCCATTTTTTATGTCTATAGTTAATCCCTCTTTTAGGATCCATCTGACTTTTAGCCATGATCTCCAAAGCCAGCAGGAGTTCTGTTTCTGAGTAGCTTCAAAGATGGAAGAGTTAGGGAAATATTTACTTTTAAGAATTCTACTCATAAGGAGATGTGGCTGAGTTATCACTCTCCAGATTTGCTTGACCAACATGGCATCATTAAAGAGGGATAAATCCTTGAAACCAAGCCCACCCTGCTTCTTTGTTAGTGTCAATAAGTCCCATCTCTTCCAATGGATTCCGCTGTGTTGCTCATTGTTCTTCTTCCACCAGAAGTTTGCAATGGTACCTGTCACCTCCTTACATATGGCAACTGGCAGTCTAAAGCATGACATAACAAATAGTGGGAGTGCGTTCAGAATAGATTTTACAAGTACCTCCTTCCCAGCAGATGATAGGTACCTGTTTTTCCAGCTGAGCACCCTTTTCCTAACAGCCTCAGTCACAAACCCAAAGACTTCCTTTTTTGACTTACCAATGCCAAATGGTAGTCCTAGATATCTGGAGGAGTTTTGCACTTGAATACCAGGAAAGAAATGGCAGACTTGTTGCTGGATTAGTGTGCTGGTGTTCTTGCTGAAGAAAATAGAAGATTTGGAAGTATTAACCTTCTGTCCTGAGAATTTCTGGTACCATTCAAGGATTGATTTGATGGCTCTAGCCTGATATCCATCTGCTTTACAGAAGACTATAGAATCATCCGCAAAGAGAAGGTGTGTAAGGATAGGAGCCCCTCTGGCTAAAGATAGACCTCTGAAAATACCCCTTTCCACAGCCGCTGTGATCATAGCAGAAAGGACTTGAGAGACAATGATGAACAAGTAAGGGGACAGAGGGTCCCCCTGCCTTAATCCTCTCTGTGCATTAATATATCCACTGATGCTGCCATTAAGAATGAAGGAGAAGGAAACAGTAGACACACACTACATAATCCAATTAACAAATTGAGCTGCAAACCCCATTTTGAGCATAGTCATTCTGATACATTTCCACTCAATCCTTTCGAAAGCCTTCATCATATCCAGTTTTATAGCCATAAAAGAATGCTTGCCTGTATGATGCCTATTTAGGAAATGGATACCTTCATTTGCTATGACCACATTGTCAGGTAATTGCCTCCCAGGTAAAAAAGCAGATTGAGCTTCATGTATGCAGCTGTGAAGACAGTTTCTTAGTCTACCAGCAAGAATTTTAGAAATGAGTTTGTAGACTACTGCACATAAACTAATAGGTCTGTACTGGGAGAGGTAGTTGGAAGATGCACATTTGGGAACAAGAGTTAAAAGGGTGTGGTTCCAGTAGTTGAGCATTTTCCCAGAGAGGAAGAAACTAAGAACAGCTTCACACAAGTCCTGCTTAATTAAAGGCCAAAAATGCTGGAAAAATAGGGCAGGCATACCATCAGAACCTGGGGATTTAGAAGGATTCATGGAAAAGAGTGCCTGCTTTATCTCTTCTTCTTCAACTTGGGCCAAGAGCTCTGAGTTAATTGAGTCTGAGATGGTGTGCTGCACATCTTGAAGAATGCTCTCACCCCCAGAAGAGCCTTCAGTGGTGAATAGGATGTTGTATAAATCTTCCACATGCTCCTGAATTGCTTCTTTAGTATCACAAACATTTTGCTGCTCAGTAACTAGTCTGAAATTGGGGTTTTGTTAGACTTTGTTTATTAGACTTTGTTTATTGTATTTATGAAGTTAGGGTTTACCTTTTTGTTGCTGATCAACAAAAAATTCTATTCGATTAGTTTGTAGGAACCCAAAGTGAGTTTTTCACAGTTGGTCTACATTATGAAGGTGCCTTTGACCAAGGTCACGATTATGCAGCATATCTAGGAGGTTCTTCAATGTTTTTTGATTTTGTTGACCATACAAAGGTATGTCTTGATGATTTCAGAAAGCTTGCTCACGGAAAAGGTGTAAAGAAACCTTTGAGACTGTATCAAAATAAGGGACATGTGTTTGTGTTAGTAAGCTCTCAACGTGATTTAGGAAATATTTGGGAAGATAATAGAATATTTAGGGAAGTAAACTTGTATGTAGATGAGATGAGAGAAATGAAAAAAGAACAGGAACATGGTGATAAGGGTGACTATGAAATGAATTTGAATGAAGGGGAGTGTGATGTGAGCTTGGGTGAGGGAGGTAAGGGAGATGGTGCTGGGAGCTTGGGTGAGGGAGGTAAGGGAGATGGTGCTGTGAGCTTAGGTGAGGGGAATAAGGGTGATGGTGTTGTGAGCTTAGGTGAGGGGAATAAGGGAGATGATGCTGTGAGCTTGGGTGAGGGGGATGAGGGAGATGGTACTGAGAGCTTGGGTGAGGGTAGTAAAGGAGACTTCTTTGATGAAGATGAGGGTCAGGGTAGTAAGGGAGAGTGTCTTCAAAGTGATGAATCCAGTGATGAACTTTATGATTGGGAGTATGATATGGGGGATGACAAAGTTGATGATAAGTTGTTTGATGAGAATGTTGATAAGGAAAAATTACACTTTGCCTACCTAACTATCCGGAAATTTTCACTTTGCCTACAAAAATTTTATTTTTTTACACTTTGTCTACCTAACTTTGATTTTTTGTACACTTTGCCATTTTCGGTCACCGTCGGCCTCATAAACCAACACGTGGCTTTTGTGTGTTATTGCCACGTGTGGTCGGCGGTGGCCAAAAATGGCAAAGTGTACAAATCAAAGTTAGGTAGGCAAAGTGTAAAAAAAAAAAAGTTCTGTAGGTAAAGTATAAATTCCTGGATAGTTGGGTAGACAAAGTGTATTTATTCCTGTTGATAATGATGTTGAATGGTTAGGTGGCCAGAGTGAAAATGAACCTGAAAATGAGAATGAAAATGAAGGGGATGAAGACGTGGTATACCAAGAGGAGTTAAATAGTAAAAATAGCTCTGATGAGGACAAAGTGAGTTATAAGTTCCTGTGTTTAATCCTAATGACTTGTATGTACCAAACTTCAAGATAGGTATGATGTTTGCCACAAAATCTGAGCTTAGGACAGCTATACATTCAAGTGCCATTAAGGCAAAAAAAACTGTGATAATTAGCAAGAATGTGAAGCAGTACCTTAGAGCTAAGTGTGGTGATAGTAACTGTTCATGGAAAATTAGTGCAGTTATGGTGAAAAATGCAGACCTTTCATGTTATCAAGCATAATCCTAGACACACTTGTGCAGTGACAGGAAAGGTACAAAATTTAAAATCCACTTGGTTGGCTAGGAAATATGGTATTGTTTTTCAGGATGATCTTTAGAGGGCTGTTAAGGGAATTAGAAATCAAGCAGCAAGAGAGCTTAGGGTTCACATTTCTAAACAACAAGTATACAGAACCAAAATGCATGCCATTGCTGATAAAAAAGGTGAACCTAAGGAGCAATATGCATTGTTCTGGGATTATAGTGAGGAGATTAGAAGAACAAATCCTGGTAGTACAGTTGTTTTAGATACAGTTTCGGAAAGTGGGAAGAGTGTGTTCAACAAATTTTATATTTGCTTGAATGCATTGAAGTTGGGATTTAAGTCAGGTTGTAGAAAAGTATTTGGTGTGGATGGTTGCCATCTAAAAGGTCCAAATGGGGATTTTACTTACTGCTGTTGGGGTTGACCCCGACAATGCACTTTTCCCTTTGGCTTATGCTGTTGTTAAGTGTTGAAATTTTGACAATTGGGAGTGGTTTTTTATTCTTTTGAAAAATGATTTGGAGATTGTCAATCAGCATGAATGGACCATCATTTCAGATAAGCAAAAAGGATTTATACAGGCTGCACAAGAATTTTTCCAAATTGTGATCACATGTTCTATATTAGACATTTGATGGGAAATTTCAGAGATGCTGGCTTTAGGGGGATAGCATTTAAGAATGCTGTTTGGAGATGTGCAACAACCACTACAGTGAATGAGTTCAACAGGAAAATGGTTGCAGTTAGACAATTGAATGAAGATGCTTGGAGTTGGTTGTCTGCAAAACCACCACAAGAGTGGAGTAGGTCACACTTTCGTGTTCTTCCTAAATGTGGCATACTTCTTAACAATGCTTGTGAGACATTCAACAACAATATCCTTGAGGCCATGGAACAACCAGTTCTGTCAATGCTTGAGTGGATAATGTGGTATTGAAGAGGAGATTGCAGCAGAATAGGGATAGATGTGCAAAAAAAATGGAACTTTTCATTGTGTCCCCAGATACAGGAAATCATAGATGCTCATATTGATAATTTGGTTGAATGCATCCCCCTAAAATCTGATGAGTACAATTTCCAAGTTGAATGTGTGAATGGTGATCAGTTTAAGGTGGATCTAAGGGCACAGAGTTGTCGTGCAGAAAATGGGAGTTGTCTGGAATACCTTGTGTACATGCAGTGAGTGCAATTAATCTGCAAGGCTGGAGCATTGAAGAGTTTGTGGACCCTTGCTACAGACAGAGACATACAAGAAGGTGTATGAGCCTGCAATCATGCCTATTAATAGAAGGAAAGAATGGGCAGCAACATGTTATCCTCCACCTGAGCCACCAAATTTTGGAAGATCAACAGGAAGGCCAGAAATGGTTAGGAGAATGGAACCTCGTGAGGTTCTTTCTAGTGGGAGAAAGAGGCCAAGGGGTAAGCCTGGAGTTGTGACCAAGGAAAATACAATCCGGAGGCAACAAATGACAGTGAAGTGCAGCTTCTGTCAGAGGGAGGGTCACAGTAAGAAAGGATGTCTTCTCTTCAAATCTCAAGGTGAACAAAGACCACAAAAATTAAAGGTAATTATATAATAAATTGTTGTTTCATGTTTAAGTGTGTTCTTGTTTTCATCTATATTTAGTTGATTCATATCTTCATGTCTTAAGTGTGTTCATGTATTTTCAGACTAGAAAAGGGGTGGTTGATCCTGTCCCAGCAGTTGGAGTATCCACTCAACAAAGCACAAGTCATGTAAGTACTCATATTTCAGTTTCTTTCAGTTTCAACTATTAATAGTCATCTTTACAAACTAACACAAACAAAACTTACTTGTTAGGTCACAAACCAAACTGTACCTTTTGCCCCTGTTGCCCTACTGCAACTATAACTGCCACTGCCCCTTCCACTACCCCTACTGCTCCTGCTTTTCCTGCTCCAACAAAGTGGTATAAATCTGCTACTCCAACTGCCCCTGCTCCATCTGCCCCTGGTCCAACACAATGGTTCAAAGCTGCCCCAATTCCTTACCAACAAATGAAGATGGGACATCCCACTAAATGAGTGGTCATCAGAGGACCAGTACCATTTGTTAGTGGTCATTTCATACCAAGCCAGAAGAGCTGCCTAATTGAGAGAGATTCAAGACTGACGAAGATACACAGAATGTGGCCAAAAGTACACCTCCATAAGTAGTCTTCTTCCATCTGTACATCCTAAACAAAAGGGAAAGAATGTAACCAAATGAGTGATTTGGTTGTTGGTTGGTTGTGTTTGGATACAAACTGAATTTAGGTGTTTTGTTGGTTGATGGATGTTGTTTTTGGTTTTCTGGATATTATTTGGGTGTTTTTGTTATGTAAATGAATGAATGGTTGCAAATGTGAATGGTTTAGTTGGTTCAGGTTATGGACAAGTTCTTTTGGAATTGTCTTTGTTATGGAATTTTATGTGAAGAATTTTGGTTATGGAAATGGCAATTGGATCTGGTTATGGTTTTGATCTCAAAGTTATGGAAATGAACTCAAAGTTCTGGTAGTTGATCTTGTGGTTTTGATAATTAGTTTGTTTTCATCATTAGTTTGTTTATGTTGTTGATCATCAGTTTATTTGTGCATAAGGAATCTGGTTTTGGTTTTGATCATCTGCATAAGACATCTGTTGTTGATCATCTGGTGAATGCATTAGTTAGTTAGTTCAGGTTTTGATAATTTTTTCAGTAAAAATGGCTATCGAACATCAACATGGATATCAACAATAAACATGAACATTGAACAAAACTGAACTGGTTGTGAACTACCAATAAGATCAACAAAACCAACAAGGTTAACAAGACCAAAATTAACCCATAACTCATAACTTCACATTGAACAAATCCCTTACAACATAGGTACAAAAACAAAAACAAAATGTTCATTCAAATAAAATAAAATAACCAGTACAAATGATGAAACACAGCTAATCCATGACTGAAGAAAAAAAAATAAATCTTTCACCACATACAACAACAAAAACGATGAATAGAAACCATGTTGCAGCAACAAACACCTCGAGCTTCCAATTTTTTGTCGAATTTTCAAAAAAATTTCAACATAAATGTCCTGCACATGCTGAAATTGAAGTTCAGCATTCTCCTTCATTTTTTTTTCTCGGCTTTAAGCAATAACATATTGTTCCCGAGCTCAATTATTTCATTGGCCATAATCTGATTGTTCAAGCTATCTGCTTCATCCTCCCATTTAAAAAACTTACAACCCCCATCCTACCAATTCTTACAACCGTGAAACTTCTTACCAGGATTTGATGGAGCCCTTGATGTGCGTAGTTTAGCTCTCGCACCACAATAATAAAAAAGATTGGAAGGCGACGAGAATGAAGAAGCAGAAGACATCAGTTATCTCTCTCTGTCGGTTGAGCTCTAAATTAGGGTTCATCACCCTCGATTTGGGGTCGATTGTTATTTAAGCATGTGTATTGATGTGATGTGGCAATTTTAATTTCCACCTGACAATATCGAAATTAGTATATTAACATGAAGGCGCCACATCGGATAAAACACACGCCACGTCATATTCTTATCCAGGGGTTGGATAAAAAAGGACCAAAAATGATGAAATCGATAAATTATAGGACCCAGATTGAAAGTGGTCAATGACGGGGTGGGTTTTTGGACTATGGTCAAATAATAGGACCAATTTTGAAATTTTGCCTGTTTAGTTAACATATTATAAGATAAAATATCAATTAAGTTGAAATATTTTTTGGGCTACAAAATATTATTGTAACTTGTAATATGGTAATTAAATTGCCTACGCATCTCTTACATTGGGAATCAAACTTCTCGTAGTTCTCTTATTATACTTAACTTGATAAAAGTAGATCGTAGGATTGGATCGACTGTCTAGTCCTCGTACTCGTACTTGTAGTCGTAATCCTCTTAATTTCTGGCGGTTCTACTAGTACTAGCAGTAAATTGAATGCCTCATCATCTTCATCATCCTCGACATAATCATTTCGGCCTTCTTCCAGTCACTCTGTCCATTTTGATTTAACAAAAATCCATGGCTTTTCAGAAAAATCAATTTGAATTTTTGAAACTCATTTCAAAACAATTGTGGCGTTACTCATTAAAATCAACATCAACAGTTATTTCAATACTATCAATCATAAAGTCAACTCCCAAATCAGGTTTCATCACAAGTCATCATTTACCCAAACTGGGTTTCCAAAAATCATCATAGTATCAAAGGGGCATCTCCCCAACATTATTTTAATCGCCATAAAATCTCAAGTTCATAAAATCATAAGATCCCAAGTTCATAATATCCCAAGTCATGAAATCATAAATCATAAAATTGTTCATGTAGCGGAAGCATAACAATAAATAATCTTGTCATATAGACCGACCACCACCCGCTCCAAGCCGCCATGCCCGCATCTGCTTAACCCGCATCTGTGAAGAAAAAGTGGGGGTGAGCACATATGGAATCCGTGGTGCTCACCACTATGCAATAAACAACATTAATCAAGATAGATATGGTCGCAGCATGTATACGAATGAATTATCTATCCCATCTCTCATATCATAAAATCATAAAATCAAGTCTCATGTGCACACCTACACATAGACTACTGTTGATACACGTATCGAATGCCTCTCAGGCCTTGCAATGATGCCCAAACAGTAGGAGCTTCCTTCATCGGCCGAGAACTTCCCTGGTCTCACAACGGGGTACATATCATCGACCGAGCAAAGACCTAGTCTCATGCCTCCGATCGAGCACAGCCCTGGTCTTACAGGCGTAAAGAGGAGATTACCCCAACGGGGTCCATTCCATAACTACGGGGATAACCGTTCAACGGCCGATATAGCTGACATCGAAGGCCACATGGTTCACATGCGTACATTGATCATACCACACGTAAGGCAACAATTTACTGCATAGCAATTTCAAATAAAACCCACCTGGTTACTGAAGTAGCAAAATGGTACAGAAGAGCTGGTAGGATGAGAGCACGGCTCTTCAAACACCTACATTCATTAAGAATAGTCCTATTAACAACTATCCGACGCATGGAAACACATTCAACAACATTCACTTAGCTGAAACATTATCGACTAAGTGATTCGTGGAATGCCTAGTAGAGTTTGGAACCTTTGGCTTAACCATCTAGACTCGAAAAAAGTCATACATAACAAATATAGCATGATGAACAATGCGTTGGGTTACTAGGAAGTCAAACAAGTCAGGAAATAGTCAAACCGGGGTGCTGCCGAGGCTCTGGCACGGGCCTGGCGCGGACCGGCACGGGCAGGTGTCCCTGGACGGCCCTGGACAGTAGGCTGGTTTGATATAACATCCAAACATTTTCAAAATCCACTCGACCAAATTTAATGAAATTTTACCACATAATAATACACCCAGCAATACGCATATACACCAAATATCAACCCTTATAAATCATTTCAACCTGGGGAAATAATTTTTGCAAAATTACAGCCGTAGAATGTAATTCCAAGTTCCCCAAGTAAGCCTTTGATTTTTTATATGAAATTTGACACAAACAACAATGAGCAGAGAACAGTAACATATCCAAAATTCAACTCATTTTAAGCAGCTTTCGATTCTATATGATTTTATCAAGAATCTGACCAGAACTTCAACTCACCAAAACACATAGCTACAGGTCGAATTTTTACTTGAAATGTTTACACCATAAACTTCATCAACAGAGTTCCAACATATCAAAAATTCACAACCAAATGACCAGAACTCGATATATCATGATTTTTCAAAAGTTCAGCAGCAAGATCAATTTCACAAATCCATAACTCATAAAATACTCAACAAAACGACCCAAGGTCTTCACCATCAGACCATGGACTCTCAAAAGAGCTATTACTCCAGAGTTTCCACGAATTTCATTCAGGTTCTTCGGTTTCAACAATAACCGAAAGAACGACCACAAATCAACATAATTATAATATCATATAATTACCAAAACACAATAATTCACTATCACAGCATATGAACACATATATACATCAAAATATAAGGGGGTTCCAGCCATCCATTACCGACGGAAGGGGGTCAAAACGGGATCGAGGGTGCACGGGGGTGGGCTCGGCGGCGATGCGCGGCTCGCGGCTTGCGTCTGGCACTCCCGGTGGGCTGCGATCGAGTGATGGCGGGTCCTCTCTGGCCGTATCACACACGAATAGAGGCCTTGCTGGATGGAAGGATCGCTCGAGGGAGGGGAATCCGGGACGGCGTTGCACGCGGGGCTCGACGGGGCGTGCGCGCGAGTAACCGGGGGATGCCGGCGATGCTCGATGGCCGAGGAGAAGGTGGGAAGCGATGGCGATGAGAGGAGGAAGGGAGAAGAGTGGCAGATGAGGGTTTACGTGAAGAAGAAGTTAGGGAGAGTGAGGGAACTCATATATATATATATATATATATATATTATCACATAATAATATACATACAAATCAAACAATTATATCACTTAGGCGAATTAATTTCAAATAATAATACTAATGCCAATAAAATAATATATGAAAAATCCAATAGTCGAACGGATTAGATCTGATTTACGCGATTAAACCGAAATCGCCGAACAACGAACGTTTTACAATAAAACGATTGTTTGTCCTATTTTTGTTGCATTTTTCGTGCTCGTTTTGCTTTTCTTTATCCCCCGTTTTAGATTGTTTCCTTCGTTTTTAGTTTGTTTCGTGTTTTATTATGTGTTTTTCTTTATTTTGAGTCTTTAGGTGTTTTTTCGTTTGTTTTTCCAGTTTTCTTCGTGTTTTGTCGTTTTTGGTGTGTAGGTCGGGAGCTTTGGGCGAATTTTATCTTCAAGAAAAGTTGATTTAGAGAGCACAATTGGATAGATGGGTTCGTTAGTGACACGTAGCAAAAAACGGAACTCAATTCCGAGTTCGGATGAGCCCAAACGAGCCCGAAACGTAAAATGGCGCAGTGCAGTCCAAAGTCGCGAGTCGCGAGAGAAAAGTCGCGACTCGCGAGCCTACGTCGCGACTCGCGAGAGAAAAGTCGCAACTCGCGACTTTAACAGAGCCTCCGACCAGCTGCACGACCCGTCAGACTCGCGACTCGCGAGTCAACTCGCGAGTCGCGACCTGTTCGACCCTGTTTTTATTTTTCTCCGTTTTTACTCGTTTTAGCTCCGTTTTTCGCACACTATATATCAAAACGATCCTTAGACTCGTGGGAACAATCCCCAATATTCTTTTTTCACTTTCTACTTCTCTAAAAACTCAGATTTAGATCGTTCTTTTTGCTCAATTCTCTGTTTACTTTTCCGGATATAGCTTTGTCATTGGATTTGAGATTGGATTTCTATTAATCGTAAGTTTCTCTTTTCATCTAATCCATGAATATGATGGCTTTGATTGTTGAGATTGTTGATTTTGAATTCCATATGAGTGGCTAAATCGTTTCGCTAGGGATAGGGGATGATGATGATGTTTAGAATTTAATTGTGATTATCATGCTTGTTGATCGCTCAATTTATGCGAGTTGTTCTTAACTAAGGTTTATAATTCTCGTACATTGAATGTTGATTATTGTCGAAGAGTGACACTTCGATTTGCAATTGATCTCCAATTGAATATGATTCGTTCTTGTGTGATGTGTTTAAATCCATCGAACT
The DNA here is from genome assembly GCA_008636005.1 of Striga asiatica. Taxonomy (NCBI): domain Eukaryota; kingdom Viridiplantae; phylum Streptophyta; class Magnoliopsida; order Lamiales; family Orobanchaceae; genus Striga; species Striga asiatica. Next base: position 1,097,744 of record BKCP01005627.1, read on the forward strand.
AGTAGATTAACAATCGTCTAGGATAATTTAATCAACTCTTAGAACCGAAAGGGGAGGAGTTGATCGATCTAGGCTCGCATGATATAGACTTGTTCGGGAACGTATTGTCTATGTGTTGTGTGATTTGTTTGATTTACCGTCTATGTTATCCTCTTGTTACGAAGAGTTATTGAGGACTATCTCTAGACGTTAGGTTGCTCGAATCATTTAACCGAATGATCTTAGCTTGATATTTGCATTGGTTAGAAAATCATCATCCCCGATTCCTTAGCTTCTTATCCTTTGATCTTTCTCTTTGCTTTTAAGTTCGATTTTGCATTGTTTGAATTCTCTTTCGTAGTTGATACTTAAAAACCACTATCTTGATTAGAGTGTTTAGGATTTATTTTTCTTTAATGTATTATCAACACCATTCCTAGATTCCGAACCGCCTTCCTCGAGAGATCGACTCGGGGAACGAATCTTTCGATTCGGTACTCGGTAAAAATATATTTTGCTACAACAACGATCGAGTATTTAAATATATAATTTAAGTAGACATCGCGATCAATACAAAAAATATAATCTCGTAAATAAAATTCGATAAATAGAATAATCTGAGAAATTCTATAAATCAAACGGGACACTACACACTCAGCAGCATTTGAGTTTCTTGGTTCTGTAGTGTCAACCTCAATCGTCATGCATCATGTGTATATCCTCCCTCGCTTAATGCTAGTTCAACCGCCACTGTTGAGGCTGGCACAACGAAAATCTCCTTGCCCATCAAACATGAAATTGGATAAATTGGAGTCATCTTTGACCACCAAACAAAGACGTCGAATTTTTGTGGTGGAACTAGTTCACAAGCAATCGTAAGTGTCAAATTCGCCGTGAGGTACTGATCGAGCTCACTGTATACAGTCTTCTTTGCCTTTTGGATCTTAGCATTTTTATAGGAATTAAAGTCATCCTACCAGTCATCAAAGTTTTGGGCTTGATGCGTCGCCTGTCCACCATTGTCCATAAGAAGAAGACCTGAAAGCAGTTGAAGAAAATGACACCGAGTTTTCCCCAATATCGATGAGCTGGTGTGGGTTAGGTTTTACACTGATAGCTGGGACATCAGTGGGAAGTGGGAGTTATTACATAATATCATAATATGTGTTAAGTTGATTGAGCAAGCCATTTTCACGTAATGATGGATCTAACAACGTTGCAACTAAAAATGTATCTAAATGAAAAATAATATTTTAACCATTCTCTTAACATATCTCTTACAAGTTCGTCATGTAAGTCAGGATCAGTAAAAATATCTCTAAAACTCCACATTACGACTACACATTGACTTACAACAAGTCGAACAGTAGGATAGTGAACACCAAAAAGTACGTTAGTAGCATCTTGAAATTTTTCTAAAAATTGCATAAGTGTGGCAATTTACCCAATCTTGGGTGGTAACGGTGACATCACAATCATCCTTATGATAAGAACTACGAAAAAATTCCTATAATTGATGAAAAATTGCATATGTGTCAATAACATTTTATAAGTTGAGTTACACTGGGTAGGAACGTCCGGTCGAAATTTTAGGTGTAAAACCTAGTTCTTTACTATACTTTCCCCGTTTTTCCATTTCTTGTGGACGTGTATGTAAATGAGTAACAACATTCCTAATGGGCGTGACCGTCTCTTTCAAAGCAGGATAACTCGCTTGAACACAAAGATTAAAGACATAGCACATAAGCCGAATATGAAAAATTTTCCCCCACAAAGGGGAACGACAAATTTTCTTAAGCTCGGGTATAGATGCAGTATTAGCACTAGCATTATCAAAAGAAATGGAAAAAAGATTTTTTACAAACTCTATAATTATTCAAGACACGTGAAATTAAACGAGCGATATTAGAAGCAAAGTGAGCATAAGGAAATCCCGCATAAGCAATTAAACGTTTTTGTAATATAAAACTATCATCTACCCAATGACAATTAATTCTCATGTGAAAATTATCTTGCCAATAGTCAGACCAATTGTCACAACAAATTGAATTCTTTTGTCTAAAGTTTCAAAAGTTGCACCAAAGTTATCTTTTTCTCACTCACAAAAATCACGAGTGAGAGTAGTACGTGGAAATCGAGATGCGGCTAGTTTTAAAGCCATTTGAGCAAAATTTTTTAATAAAAATTTGAATCAGCAAAATCGAAAGGAAGAAACATGGCTACTTGTGCCCGGGAATTGCGTTTGGGTCGTGGGGATCCTATTTCGGCGGGATGATGACGTTGTATGTGCCGTGTCAACGTCTCGTACTCATCGTCGGTTTTAAAACGTACTTCTTATTGGAGTTGGTCGGATAATGGTTGCAAATACATATATAATGTTTATCACTATTTTCTCACTAGGGACCTCCGTAACGTGGCGTGTGAATATTTCAGATTTCATCCGTCTGCAGGTCGTCCGAGTCCATTGAGGTTGTTGAGTTCCTCCACCTTGAGTAGGATCGAACTCGTCTTTGTACGACTGCTCCTGGTTCTCCTCCTCCAATTGTATGCTCTTTCCTGAATAGAGTGAAAATGATTTGGACCGTCTCCGGCTCAACATCATCAGGAAGACCCGGAACGTCCCGGTATAGCATTTGGTTCAGCGTCGACAATGGAGGTCTATTCGAAGAAGATTGACCTAGGTTTTTATGCTTTTGTGGTGGCCGATCATCGACACGACCACCACCACGAGAACTCGACATTTATAACTAGAATAGTTTTTATAAAATAAAAATGAGAGGTGAAAAATAATAGAATTAGAAAAGAGAGAATATTATGTAAAGAATTTATAGAATCGGAACTGAAATGAGAGTGAATATATAGAATCAGGAGTTCAGGACCAAATATTTATAGACCAGGACCGATTTATATAAAATCGAGCACAAAAATTAAAAATTAGCACTTCAAGAGCATAGAAAAGAGTATAGAATAGAGGAAGGTGTTGTGAAATGTGTGAATAAACTGATTTGCGGTAGCGGGGGCGGGGGCCTATATAAATGTTTTTTGGGATTTTTTTGAATATATTTGAATTTTTTTTTATTAATTTTTTAATTTACAAGACCCGTCGGGTTCGAGTCGGCCTGGCGGGTCAGGCGGGTCGGTCAGATCTTGACCATTAGATCTCAACATTCAATATGATTCAACGGTTAGATTTGAAAATCTAACAGTTGGGCCTACCATTTTATATTCTGGCAGGCCAGGTCAAACTCGGACCTGAACCCGGACCCAGAC
>BKCP01005627.1:1101005-1117887 GCA_008636005.1 Striga asiatica
AACCGTTGGATCAAAACATTCAACAGTCAAGATTTAGCGGGCTGCCAACGGTCCAGAGCGGGCCCCAAGCCGGCACGACCAAGTCCACAGAAAAAAAATAAAAAAGAATGAAAAAATGGTGGGTTGTCTCCAGGGTAGGTTCTAGCCCGGCCTGCTGGGTCGAAAAAAATTGTATATGAAGCCTGGAACTGGCCCGGTCTAACTACGGGCTTGGGTCTCGGCCTATTGGCCACGGGTCGGTTCAGGGCCATTTTGGGTCGAATTGGCGGGCCAGGCCGGCCCGTTTCCATGACTATTTACATACCGTCAAATAATAAGTTAACGTTTTTAACCATGAAGTATGAAATAAATTATATGATATGTTATGCGACAGACCGGCGAAGATATTTCCTAAAGTGGGAAATAAGTATTCGATAGGCTATGTGAATTAAAGACGAAGATAATTGATAAAGTGCGAAAGAGTATGGTACGCATGAAGCAAAGCGAAGCTCAGTCATAGATTCACATTCAAAGAAGAAGTGGGATTCATGCAAACCAGGAGAGTCACATTCACAAGCAACAAGCAGCCACCATCAAGTGACGGGAGTGATGAGAAGGGTTCGATAAAGACGAGATGCATTCCATTCATTGCAACCGTTTGGAGGATCGTTATCCATCCTGTGTCCAAACGTGGTTAGGGCACATACTAGAAGATCGCCTCAGATGAATCAAAGCCTTTGTTTCAAAGTATCTCTTTTTTCCATACTTTAGGAGCATGTCTAGGGTGTTCGAAATCATATGGGATCAAATATGCGAAAGACAGGGGAAAATAATTGATAAAGTGCGAAACAATTATGCGATATACTATGCAAAAAACAGGCAAAGATAATTGATAAAGTGCAAAATAGTCAATGCGATAAACTATATGACTGGTAGGCAAAAGACCTCCGACTGGATGGATTCGGCCTGCTCTTAAACTCCTTGCAGGTTGAACAACTTGCAACGTGCAAAAACTTTCACACGAAGAAGTTTTCCGGTGAAGAGCCACTGATACTTAAGTTAGCACTTGTAGAAAATTAAGTGTAGTATAAGTGTATGAAGTAATGGAGAACGTAATGTAATGGTGGGCATACCTCACGCCTTTTTATAGGGAGATGATACCATCTTGTCCAACCCTGCCCGAGTGGGCTGCCCAGACTGCCCGTTCGTACTGCCCAAACTGCCCAATTTTGTTAGGCCACGTGGCCCTATCCACGTGGGGGTTTAACCCCAATAATATTCCTTCTTATCCATAGTCTTCCTTATTAGACGGTCTAACCGTGCTACCAACCCTGATTACCTCGAGGCAGAGTACCACTACCTTCGAGCTCTGATGTTCTACTTGTCTGGTCTTCGACTAGATGTACCTTCAGGTCGAATTTCAATCAGGCCATCCGAGGGCCCTAATTCGACTTGTCAGTGCTCTGTGCCTATTTGACGTCCTCTTCCGACCTGAGGATCCATCGACCTGTGAAGTCTTCAATCTCCACTCGATCTATTAGTTCGCCTGATTTGGTTTTGTTGTTTCTTGGATCTAGTCGACCTAGTACAGTATCCCATATCATCTGGTTCCTTCCCTCCCCCCTGCCCCCCCCTCCCACTCTAGTCGAGTTAAGATGACTCGATCCAAGAGTGACATTGGTTTCTTTTGATTATGATAAGTTGGCTTTTTCCTTATTTTCAACCTCCCTTTTTGCTCTTAAGTCCTTCCCACGGACTTGCTCAGCTTTTTTTCTAGATTTTTTCTTTTGAAATTCAAATTTCAAATGTCTGCAACGTGCCGTCACATGCATCGTTCAGCTATCTTGTCGCCACGTGCCTCGGCCAAATCCAAGCTTCCCATCACCTGACGCTTCGTTGTCCATGTAGCCATTGTGCAGCGTGCCCATTAATGCGAAATTAATCTCACCCATTCGCTTCCACTTTAATCCTTCGACCGAGTTTGACCTGTCTTTTCACCTATTACTTTCGATCTTGGTCATTTAATATGATCTCGATCCTACCACTGAGATTGATCGACCTCTTTGTCTATAACCTCGTTTCACCTATAAAAGGCTGCCTCAGCCAATTTTTTAGGCTTTCGAAGTTCTGCAAAATTTCTGCCGCGATAATTCTGCTCTTTCATAGTGTTCCTCGAGAATTCATCCTGCGCCTGAAGTTCCTGTTGTTGTACCACTGCCAAAAACCAGAGTTCGTACCTTTTCAGCCAATCTGACTACAATGATCGGTAAGTATCTCGTTTTTCCTATTTTGTCAAATTTTATATGCTTAATTTTCTTTTGGTTTTCCATCAGTATTTTCTTTCCACCCTCTAACTAGTACATGTTTGTAGTATTTTTGGGCATGTGGTAACCGAGCTACCCGACTCAGGTCGCTCTCAAAGGAATGCTGTTGGGAGCTTCGTTCACTACCTAGTCGTCAAAGTCACATAACCAAAAAAAAGTCCTACACATTCTACTCACTTGATTGAGGATTATTGCATGAAATTAAAATAAAAATCAAGAGCAAATGATGGAAAATGCAAATATAGAGAGAAAGATCGAAAATTTGGTCTACCGGAATCTCCATGACTCAAGAAAAAGAAAAATAAACAAGAGAAAACATACAAGCATAGTGATCCTAGGTAATCTAACACGAACCTTCAACACTAGATCATCACGCTTTAAGCAAAGTCGAGATCTCTACAAAAGATAAGCACATATAGATTCCTAACACACGTAAGCAAGCAATAAAAATAAAGCAAAACCCTAGAAACGAGCATACACACAATTCGACAACACAAACTCGAAGTAGAAGGGCCTAAGCAAGGTACCTACTCTCCTATCGCATGCTTGAACGAAAATAGTGAATAAAGCTCAAAATTTGGATAAAAATAAACTTGCCAGAATTTCGCCGGAAAAATAGAGTCATGGACCTCCAAACCAAAGCATAAAAAGGAAAGAGAGAAAACGGAGAGAATTTTCCAACTTAAAAGTTGGGAAATGAGGGGTGATGTCCAAAATTACAAAGCACAACGTATATTTATAGCTACACCACAAACACACACTAAAAACACACACATTTAATGATGAAATCTCGCAAGTTAGCTCGAACTCGCGAGCAAAGACCAGATTTTCGCGGGCAAAAGGCTCACTCGCGAGTGTGGCTTGGGCGCTGAGGCGAAACTCGCGGCCTAGAGGCATTTCACGGGCTAGGCATGGGTTTCTGCGGGCGCGAGTTAGCTAGCTAAGAGATGTGGCGCTGGAACTCGCGGGAGAAGAGCATTTCATGGGCGAGTGTGCACTGGTTGGCTGCCTCGGGAGCGCTTCACTGGGCGCGAGTACTTGTTCGCTGCGAGTACCAGGGCCTGGGCTGCTGTGGGGCACGGTTCGCTGGGCGCGACTTGTGTTTGGCTGCGAGTTCGTGGCTTGGTACGGGCATACCTTGACTCGGAATTGGCCCGGGATGGCTCGAAAATGTATCGAAAATGGCTCGTAATCACAAGCATAGTAATGATGGACCTATTCAACACCAAAAAGACAAGAAAAATATGTGGAACCACAAAAACACAATACGAGAATAAAAATGCATGAAACACGACAAAATGGACCGATCAACGCTAAAACGGACCTAAAAATACTAAACTAAAGTGCATAAAACACACGAGAATAAGCACAAAAACACAATAAACAACTCCCCCACACTTAACTCTTTGTTTGTCCTCAAGCAAAGAAAACAACAAGTAGCTCGATAAGAAACATTGAGAAGTCCAAAATTAACGAGCATGTGAAATGAAACTCTTATCTTCATCCACTTATCCATAAAATCAAACTCCAATCCGAAAACACATTCCCCACATAATGAATCCATACAAAATAAAAACCCGTCCCAAGTTATTCTACACATGATTACTCGATTCAAACTCCCTTTTTTCTGCATACTCGTGCAAAAAGCTATAAATGGTTACTACACATATAAGGATGATAAGCACGAAACCAATAAGCTAACTCCCATTCTTCTTTTTCTTTTTATTTTTTTTTTACTTTTATTTTATATATATATATAGGAGCTTCTTTTTCCAAACGAGGTTTCCTAGACAATGCTTATCTAGGTTTAACCTCGAGGGGTCTCCTCGAGTTCCCTAGACCGATTTTTCGGGCTCATTATCCTATTCCACGAGGTGGATCGGGATAAGAGGAGCCTTGTTCGTACCTCCTTGCGAACTAACATTTTATTCCTTTTTTTTCGAAGGGAGTGGCACACAAAGATACATCACGATTACAATATCATGAACATCACAAATCTATCAAAACGTACCACAAGAGTATAGCATAACACGTTTACAATAATCGAACATAAGGCAAGTATGTCTCAAGATCATCAATCGAGAACAAACGAGGGACAAAACAATTCCGTGAATTCACATGCGGGCTCCCATGTCAATGAATTATCATTCAATATTAGGACACCATCCAATTCATCAAGTACATAAAGCATAAACGTTAATAAATGAACCAATCACAATCTCGACTAACCACTTAGTTATCTTGACTCTTGAACTAACATCGAGCTTCATGCGGGAGAGACGACACAAAAACACAAAAACTCAAACAAAACCAGTCCAAGACACGACAAATACGAAAAATAAAACACCAAAAACGAAAGAAATATCGTCTAAACATGCATAATCACTAAATGCCTCCCCCACACTTAAAACAAAGCAATGTCCTCATTGCTTGACCAAAAAGCATAGGAGAAAGCACATAATCATGTAAGCTCATGCGATACACAAAATGAAACACAATAAACGAACATACACAAGAAAGGAAACACGAATACACACAATAACAACTAAGAGAAAAAAAAAATAAGAAAAGAAAATGCATACTCTACACGGTGATGCACCACCGAAAGCCCTCGAGTGCAAAATAAAGCCATTCGAACGATTGCAAAATGAAAGCATATCTATCCATAAGCCATCCGGGAGCTTGAACATTTAAAGCATAAGAGAAGGCAAGAATCTCATCTCTCGGCCTCGGTTAATGGCCACATGTATGCGTCTCGGAGGGATGAAAAACGTGAATCCACAAATACTCGACGAAGACACAAATATGCTCAGAAGCTCAAAAATCGAGCCTTGAGGTCCTAAATGATACTCGCCATGGCATGACACGGCCAACTCCTCTTCGGGTTTATCTCAATGAATTGATTACCGGCACTTGCCGTATGTAGCAACCTACAATTCAAACAACCGGCAACGACTACACAATACTCGACACGCCCGGCAAGGCGTGCCGACATAACCAAAAAATCACCTCAATCGCTCAATTCGACTCACCAACACCACTACTCCGGCAAGAGTAGGATTCCACAACATCCCAAACCACCAATGACAAGAAAAGTCGAACAATAAATGTGCACCTTGAAGCTCGCCGGAAAATATGGTGCTGAAATATGGGAAAAGAGAGATAAGCATTGCTCGGAGCTCTGGTTGCTGGAAAATGCACCTCCATTGAAGAATCCACGAAGGTTTGGTAAGAAAATGGCGAAAAACAGCGAACTGGGGATTCGGTGAGTGAATTTTGGCCGGAAAATAGCTCACCGAAAAAGTTCGCCAGATTCGATGAAGGTGGCCGGAGTCAAGTGCGCCTCGGCGAGAGGAGTCCGGAAGTGCCTTCGGATTTCGGTGGGTCTAAGTGAGTAACCGGCAATTTAGATTTGAAGGTTGAAGAGATTTGTAGATCTAGGAGCTTTTGCCGGAAAATCGGAAGTCTTCTCGCCGGAATTTTAGCTTCAAACTTGGATATGTTGTCGGCTCTGACAAGAGCTTTGTATTGATATATGATTCGTCACGATCGGAGGTGGTTTCCGGAGCAGGCGGTGGTGCGCGGTGGGCAGTGGCGTGAGGAAGAAGGTGAGCTGTTGGGGGGCCTGGGGAACTCGCGGGCGAGGCGTGTGTAATGCCCTGGATCAGTAATAATATTAAGAACGGTTTCACTGCTCGACTATAAGTGAAATTCGTATTTTTCAGAAATTCTAAGTTATGTTTTATATGCTAAATGCTCAATTATGTTAGATTATTTCCTAAGTATGATAGATCATTCTTTGGAATCTTCTATGTCAAGTTAAGATCAAGATCAATCCATTAATTTGGGTTGATAAGTGATATCAAGTCGACTCGAGATTTTATTTGGTCTCGAGCCCTAATCTTGCCCCGAGTATAGCCGAGCCTTAGTAGCAATACTTAGAATATTTTTCTAAGTGTTCCAGCGTGCCGGGTGAGCATATGCGTGGCAAGCGTGGTCATGATAGTCGAGGACATTTTTACCTACATTTTATGTCCTACATTTATGATCATATTTTATTCGAATATGTATGCATATATTCTGTATTTCGGAACTGCTTCCGCTAGCTAGACTTAGACAGTGCGAGATATTCAGACATTGCATGTATGATTCCATTATCTCCGTAGCGGATTGATTTGGTTGCATGTTTTTAGTTATATCTGTGAGTAAGTTAAACAAGTTTTTACCTGTGGCATCCCGCAACAAGTTAATATTTTCGAAAACCAGCTCGCACGACCTTTTGAAAATAAAAGCAAAAATTTTACTCTGATTTTCAAAGACTAGTAAGGCGGGGTGTGACAGACTTTATATCAGAGCGCGGAGTGCGTTTCTATATACCTTTAAAGTTTAGAAAAGCATGACCACGCACGCTCATCCTGCACCGACTCCGAGGTAAGTCACCTAAACCAAGTTTAAGTTTTGCAAGTGCTTATTTCAGTTCAAGTATGGGGCCTAGATAACTATCCTCCTATAAGACAGATAATTCTAGAGAAAGAACCCTAGACAGAACTCTAGAACAGCTAAGTCCAAGGACTCTAGACTAAGTCAGAACTCCAGTATGAGCCAGAACAGAGAAGTTTAAGTATACCGGAACTCTAGCCAAGCTAGGTGTTTTCGGATATTATTTATCTTTTATCAAATAATTTCAAGTATAGTATAGTTATCTCTTAATTGGCTATACTGATTTATTCAAGCGTCATTTGGGTCCCCAGAATGCCGCCTTGCAGAGATCCTTATGTCGCAGCTGAGCCAGATCAGGCAGTCATAGTCGGTCGTTTCCGCACCTTTTTCCCACCCCATTTCACCACAGAGGATGGCCCACTAGCTGTGGGAAAGTGGATACGCAAGATGGAGCAGATTTTCCGTGAGATGGGTTTGTCTGAGGAGCATAAGATTTCTTGCGCCGAGATGCAGATTGACGCGCAGCCAAGGACTGGTGGGACGACTATTGGCGTTTCCGTACTGAGGACAAGCGAGAGGCTCTGACATGGGCACAGCTTAAGACACTTCTAGAGGACAAGTTTTATCCTCGCCATTTCCTTCAGAGGATGGCTCGAGAGTTTTACGTCCTGCAGCAGGGGAACCGATCTGTTGAGGAGTACGAGCGGGAGTTCGCTCGTAAGAGTGTCTTTACTCCACACCTTGTGTACACAAAGGAGAAGAAGGCAATCCAGTTTCGTGATGGACTGAGGAGTGGCATCCGACTGCTGGTGACCAATTACGGCTACCTAAATTATTCTGAGACTGTTGAGCTAGCTCAGCAGATTGAGGCATGCATCTAGCTGGATGCATCTGCCCAGCCACCAGCTAGACAGCTGGCCACCTTTCAGCCTGCTCAGCCAGCACCACCCCAGCCGGCGCAGAAAGGAAAAAGAGGAAGTGGGAGAATCGCGAGAACAAGAAAAACCGCCGATAGAAAGGCCCAGCTCAGGCAGGCGAACCAGCTTGACAGGAATAACCGGTCTGTGCCACCTGCGGACGCCGCCACCGTGAGGAGTGTCTAGCCAGGCAGAACTGATGTTATCATTGCCACCGACCCGGCCATAGGATTTCCGGTTTCCCAAACTGCCCACGGCCTCAGCAGGGCCAGAGACAGCCAGCCCAGAGACCTCCAGGATAGCAGCAGCAGAGAGGAGCACTCGTTCACATCTACGCACTTAACCAGGATTAGGCTGCAAAGCAGCTAGGTACAATGTCTGGCATGCTATTTTTATTCAACACTCCAGTCTTCGCTTTGTACGATATCGGGGCGACGCATTCGTTCATCCCTACCAAGTGTTTATCAGCCTTAGGGATTTCTTGTCAGCATTGTTGGGGAGTCTTCGTAGAAGCTGACACCCGGAGACATACCCATAGTTCGTGAATTGATGGACGTTTTTCCCGAACAGCTTCCGGGAGGACCACCTAACCGCCAGGTGGAGTTCACAATCGACTTAGTCCCTGGAGCGGGACCACTTTCGAAAGCGTCGTATCGCATGGCACCGAAGGAGCTTTAGCAGTTGAAGGCTCAGATTCAGGAGCTGTTGAGTCTCGATTTCATTCGACCGAGCGTTTCACCTTGGGGAGCACCTGTCCTCTTTGTCAAGAAGAAGGATGGATCCATGAGAATGTGCATAGACTACCGGGAATTGAAATGGTTGACGGTGAAGAACAATTATCCACTCCCCAGGATAGAGGACTTATTCGATCAGCTGAGGGGAGTCAGTGTGTGTTCCAAGATAGATCTCCGCTCTGGTTACCATCAACTGAAGATCAAGGAGGCCGACGTGGCCAAAACAGCGTTCAGAATGAGATACTGTCACTATGAGTTCGTAGTGATGCCGTTTGGCTTGAGCAATGTGCTTGCGGTATTCATGGATCTCATGAACCGTGTCTTCTATCCATTCTAAGACCGATTTGTTATCGTCTTCATTGATGACATTTTGGTCTATTCTCGTAGCCCTGAGCAGCATGAGGAGCACTTGAGGACCGTTTTGGAGACTCTTCGACGGGAGAAACTTTATGCTATGTTCTCAAAGTGCAAATTTTAGCTTGACAGAGTGGCTTTCCTAGGCCACATTGTTACTTCTAGAGGGATTGAGGTAGACCCAGGGAAGATTGAAGAAGTTCGGAACTGGTCAACACTAAGAAATGCCACCGAGGTTCAGAGTTTCCTCGGTTTGGCAGGCTATTATAGACAATTCATCGAGGGGATTTCGAAGATTGCCCTGCCCTTGTCACGTTTGACGAGGAAGTCGGTGAAGTTTGAGTGGAGCAGCAGTTGTGAGGCGAGCTTTCAGAAGCTCAAAGCGAGGCTTACAACGGCACCCGTGTTGACTATTTCGAACCCCACACAGGGTTTCACTATCTATAGTGATGCCTCGAAGCATAGTCTAGGTTGTCTTTTGATGCAAGACGTCAGGGTTGTGGCTTATGCTTCCTGTCAGCTAAAGCCACACGAGGTGAACTATCGGACTCACGATCTTGAGTTGGCAGTCGTTGTTCACGCCCTGAAGATTTGGAGGCATTATTTGTACGGAGGCCGATGCGAGATTTTCACGGACCACAAGAGCTTACATTATATCTTCATTCAGAATGAGCTCAACATGCACCAAAGGCGATGGTTAGAGCTGGTGAACGATTATGACTGTACCATCAACTATCATCCGGGAAAAGCGAACGTAGTTATCGACGCCCTCAGCCATAAGGGAAGGGGTGAGTTGACCTGTATGATCACTCAGCAGCGTCAGTTGATTCGGGAGTTTGCTCGGATGCAGCTAGAAGTGGTCGATTCACTTCCCCAGCCAGAGTCGAGGGGGAATGTCAGTTCTTTGAGAGTGTGGCCCACACTTTGAGATAAGATCCGACAGAACCAGCCGTCAGATGAGTTCATTCGTTCGATAGAGACAAAGCTCCTTGCCGGTGGAGTAGAGGGTTTTGGCAGAGGCACAGATGGTGCCTTGGAGTACAAGGGAAGGATTGTTGTGCCGAACATCGAGGCCTTGAGAAAGGAGATCTTGACGGAGGTACATAGTGCTCCATACTTTGCGCACCCCGGTAGCACCAAGATGTACCACAACTTAAAAGGGTCGTTTTGGTGGAGGGGAATGAAGCGAGAAGTTGCCGAGTTTGTTGACAAGTGCTTGGTTTGCCAGCAAGTGAAGGTCGAGCACAAGGTTCCACCGGGACTCTTACAGCCTTTAGAGATCCCGCAGTGGAAATGGGAGAAGCTGACCATGGATTTTGTCATGGGATTACCGATGTAGTCTAAGCACCACGACGCGGTATGGGTCGTAGTAGACCAACTGACGAAGTCGGCCCACTGTATGCCCGTCAGGATGGATATGTCCATGGAGCAGTTAGCCGAGACGTACCTCCAAGGAATCGTTCGACTCCACGGCGTTCCCGCTGAGATTATATCAGATAGAGATCCCCGGTTTACTGGCCATTTCTGGGAGAGTCTGAACGAGCCCATGGGGACGAAGTTGAAGTTTAGCTCCGCATATCACCCACAGACCGATGGGCAGTCGGAACAGACCATTCAGACGCTTGAGGACATGCTCCGAGCTTGTATTCTAGAGCGTGGTGGTTCGCGGGAGAAGTTGTTACCCACTGTGGAGTTTTCCTACAACAACAGCTATCACTCGTCGATCAAGATGGTGCCGTTCAAAGCTTTATACGGTCGCAAGTGCCGCTCACCACTTTATTGGGATGAAGCGGCGAGAAACAGGTTCTCGGTCCCAAGTTGATCGAGGATACTGTACAGAAGATTGTCGAGATCCGAGTGAAGCTGAGAGAGGCACAGAGCCGACAGAAAGCCTACGCTAACAAGCGCAGAAGGGAGCTTGAGTTTGAGCAAGGAGACAAGGTGTTCCTGAAAGTCACGCCGATGAAGGGCGTTGTACGATTCGGGAAGAGGGGGAAGCTACAGCCCCGATTCATAGGGCCATTCGATATTCTCGAACGAGTTGGCGTAACAAACTACCGTCTGGCGTTGCCCCCAGAGCTCTCGGGTATACACAACGTCTTCCATGTGTCGGTGTTGAGAAAGTATGTGTACGACCCGAGCCACGTAGTGAACTTTGGCGAGCTAGAGGTCGGGCAGAACCTGACGTACGATGAGCAGTCAGTAGCAGTCCTGGACCAAAAGGTTCGGCGACAAAGAAACAAAGATATAGAGCTCGTCAAAGTTTGCTGCAGTCGCCACGACGAGTCGGAAGCCACTTGGAAGAGAGAAGCCGAGATCAGAGCTCGATATCCAGATTTCGAGTTTTCAGATTTTCAGACATATATATATATATATATATATGTATATATATATTATATATATGTGTGTGTATGTGTACTTTTACTTTATATTCTTATGTATATATTTTTGTAATAGGAGTTCTAGCCTAGCACCTTAGTTTTGTATTTCGGAGGACGAAAATATTTTATGGAGGATAGGTTGTAACGCCCCGGATCAATAACAATATTAAGAACGGTTTCACTGCTCGATTGTAAGTGAAATCCGTATTTTTCAGAAATTCTAAGTTATGTTTTATATGCTAAATGCTCAATTATGTTAGATTATTTCCTAAGTATGATAGATCATTCTTTGGAATCTTCTATGTCAAGTTAAGATCAAGATCAATTCATTAATTTGGGTTGATAAGTGATATCAAGTCGACTCGAGATTTTATTTGGTCTCGAGCCCTAATCTTGCCCCGAGTATAGCCGAGCCATAGTAGCAATACTTAGAATATTTTTCTAAGTGTTCGAGCGTGCCGGGTGAGCATATGCGTGGCAAGCGTGGTCATGATAGTCAAGGACATTTTTACCTACATTTTATGTCCTATATTTATGATCATGTTTTATTCGAATATGTATGCACGTATTCTGTATTTCGGATATGCTTCCGCTAGCTAGACTTAGACAGTGCGAGATACTCAGACATTGCGTGTATGATTCCATTATTTCCATAGCGGATTGATTTGGTGGCATGTTTTTAGTTATTTCTGTGAATAAGTTAAGCAAGTTTTTACCTGTGGCATCCCGCAACAAGTTAATATTTTCGAAAACCAGCTCACACGACCTTTCGAAAATAAAAGCTAAAATTTTACTCTGATTTTCAAAGACTAGAGCGTGTTTGGCGACCCGCAGACTGGCTTTGGCTGAGCGCGGACGTGGCTTGGCTAGAGAAATCGGACTCGCGAGGCGTGGGAGAATCCGCAGTGTGGAAAGGCGTGTGCAGAAGCTGAGAAGTACATGTGTTTCGCTGGCGGATGGGCGTTCGCGGCCTGCAAATGCGCTGTCGACGGTCGTGAAACCTACTTCGCGCGCGAGTGGACTCTCGTTGGGCACGAGAAGCATTTCGGCCCGCGAACCAAATTGAGTTGCACGCCTTTCACTGGTGAAGTGGGACTCGCATGCCGCGAGCGCGCCTTCGCTGGGCGCGAAATGACTTAGCCATATTTTAAGAATTTTCTCCCCAAACTTTCAACTCAACTCTCGAGCATAATTTTTGCTCGATTCTTGACCCGTTTTTCGCCCAAATAATATCCGTACTTAGCCCAAATTTTCCACACTTCGCCACATTTCAACCCAAATTTCAACATAAGCTCTGCTACAAGTCCCGCTACCTTCTTCGAAAGTACCGTGTGTCGTGTGATTTGCAAGGCTATTTATTCTCGAAAGACAGCGAAAAGCAAGAAAACGCAAAAACTGTGGGTTGCCTCCCACGAAGCACTCATTTTAACGTCTTGAGCTCGACGTCCTCAAATCGAATCAACTTCCAAGAAGAAATGGCGATCATGCCACATCTTTGTATTCTCCAAAAGAAGTCGGGCTGGGAGAATTGAACAAGGCGGACCCAATGAAATCTCGTGCCCTCATTCTCTTGAAACCGAGCACGGATATCAACAACCACCAAGAGAAGAGATAATGCTTTACGAACCAAGGCCCCATACTCGACCTCCGAAAATATGAAAATGTCCGTGGAGCACGTCGAATCGATCCCAATCATCATGTGTATCATCTCGGATGCGTACTCATCGATCTCAAGCATCGGGAGCATGGGTGTGGACACGCTAGACTCTTCCAAATAGTCACGATTCTCAACAACACGAAATGACGACCCAAAGGACATTGGAACCACGTCATACTCAACATCACAAGTCAAATCATCAATCAACGCACACTTCGGGTCCACGACATCACATAATGGCTTAGAAACCTCCTCAAAAACATCCACCACATCATCAAATACCTCATCCTCCTCCTCAAAATCATCCTCCCGAGTACCATCAAGTCCTCTAGAATCACCAAAATCATGAATAGGCAGAATCAACTCCCCAAATGAATTATCACCCATGCCATACACCATTTCAACCCCCGATTCCATATGCTCACTCTCAACTATAGAAATCGAACTCAAAGCACAATCACCGGAAGAAAGAATTGACGTACCTAGTGTGGATTGCACGGCCGAATCGTCAAGAGAGGGGACTTCTTTAGCAACCAAATCGTCGATGTCCTCACTCGTGTCGAGAGGTTGCATATCGTCATAAACGGGAGTGGGGGCCCATCTCTTTCAAGGAGGCAAACCTATCCACCATAGCTCGAAATTCTTCCTCTAACTGAGTACTCTCCTGAATAATCCTCACCGATAGAGAACAATATCTACCGAGCGGAATGTGAGAGGCATCCAAATCAAGAAAAGAGACCACGGTAGAGTCGAACTTCATGAGTGTGATTTGAAGAACGAATTGAATGGGAATGCTCTTCCAACTATGAAACTCCTCAATGATCGACATGAGGCTCGCACGTGCCTCTTGAGTGCTCGTCAAAACATCTCGGTGACATTCGGTCCACTCAACCATTGTTGGAATTGAAGCTTCGGAACCCAATGTACAAGGTTGGCCAACCGATAGGTGCTCGTATGATGGAGAGGGTGGAGCATAGGACTCGGTTTCTTCTTTTTCGGATATAGGAGCCATTGAAGCGCGAAGGGATTGATTGCACTTCTCAAATGTCTCCATAATCACGTCTAAATGGCCTAGAGAAGCTTCTCGAGTCGGCTCGAGTGGAGGTGTGGCATCATAAAAATCAGGAGGCGGGGGATAGTTGTGAGGCGTCTCGTCGTGACCCGGAGAGTAATAATGAAAATCAACTTGAGATGGCAGGTACAAATGGCTCGGATACGGATAGGGCGGCCCTCCATATGGGTACATCTCCTCATGTTAGTTGTCAGGGTATCCACGAGACGAGCTACCGGCATAAGTATAACCGTATGGATCCATCGGAGCTCCTCAAGCGAAGTACCTCGCGCAAGAACAACAAACACCAAGGCACACGAGACAAAGAAAAGAAAATAGAGAAACACAACTAACACGACACGATATTTACAAGAACACACATATCAAAAAGCAAGAGAAATGGAAAATAAACAAATAATCAAGAGAAACACGCAAAATCAAGCAAAATCTACAAAAAGCAAGAGAAACACGAAAACAAACGACAACTAGATAGTAAACTTGGCGTCCTACTCACTTTTCCCGAAAAAGGCGCTATTTTGTTTGTAGTATTTTTTGGCATGTGGTAACCGAGCTACCTGACTCGGGTCGTTCTCAAAGGAAGGCTGTTCGGAGCTTCGTTCACTACAAAGTCGTCAAAGTCACATAACCAAAAACAAGATCCTACACATTCTACTCGCTTGATTGGGGATGATTGCACGAACTTAAACTAAAAATCTAGAGCAAATGATGGAAAATGCAAATATAGAGAGAAAGATCGAAACTTTAGTCTACCGGAATCTCCATGACTCAAGAAAAGAAAATAAACAAAGAGAAAACATGCGAGCATAGTGATCCTAGATAATCTAACACGAGCTTTCTACATAGAAACGAGCATACACATAATTCGACAACACAAACTCGAAGTAGAAGGGCCTAAGCAAGGTACCTACTCTCCTATCGCATGCTTGAACGAAAATAGTGAATAAAGCTCGAAACTTGGATAAAAATAAACTTGCCAAAATTTCGCCGGCAAAATAGAGTCATGGACCTTCAAACTGAAGCATAAAAAGAAAAGAGAGAAAATGGAGAGGATTTCCCAACTTAAAAGTTGGGAAATGAGGGGTGATGTCCAAAATTACAAAGCACAATGTCTATTTATAGCTACACCACAAACACGCACTAAAAACACACACATTAATGATGAAAACTCGCAAGTTAGCTCGAACTCGTGAGCAAAGGCTGGATTTTCGCGGGTAAAAGGCTCACTCGCGAGTGTGGCTTGGGCGCTGGGGCAAAACTCGCGGGCTAGGCATGGGTTTCCGCGGGCGCGAGTCGGCTAGCTAGGAGATGTGGCACTGGAACTCGTGGGAGAAGAGAATTTCGCGGGCGTGGGTCGTGAAACTCGTGGGCAGGCCTGGCATGCGGGGAACTCGCGGACAACACAGGGCTTCGCGGGCGCGGAATCATGAACTCGCGGGCACTGGGCGCTGTTGGGGGAACTCGCGACCTTGCGAGCTGCTTCACGGGCGCCAGTTGCTTGACACGTTTGGCAGAGCTTGAGTGAAGACTCGCAGCGAGTGTGCATTGGTTGGCTACCTTGGGAGCGCTTCGCCGGGCGCGAGTGCTTGTTCGCTGCGAGTGCCAGGGCCTGGGCTGCTGTGGGGCGCGGTTCGCTCGGCGCGACTTGCGTTTGGCTGCGAGTTCGTGGCTTGGTACGGGCATACCTTGACTCGGAATTGGCCCGGGATGGCTCGGAAATGTCTCGAAAATGGCTCGTAATTCCAAACATAGTAATGATGGACCTATTCGACACCAAAAAGACAAGAAAAATACGCCGAACCACAAAAACACAATACGAGAATAAAAATGCATGAAACACGATAAAATGGACCGATCGACGCTAAAACGGACCTAAAAATACTAAACTAAAGCGCATAAAATACACGAAAATAAGCACAAAAACACAATAAACAGTACACCATTACTCTTCTCCGCCCTCCATCACCTTTTTTCGATTTTTAAATCTTCCTCCTCTTTGTTTTCTGTTTGTCCATTTTTTCAGATTCCGCCACCTCCAGTGAGACTGACCAATATTCCAGCAACAATACGAGCACCACGCCGTCCTCTTCCACCTCTACCCAAAATTCACTCCTTCGACCTCCCCCTCCGTGGAGGACGAACTTGACTCATCCTTCTTTCGACCTACTTTCTTTTCCACCATAAGCCGTCCTCCTCGCCGACCACTAAAATTGCGCTACGACCGAGACCGAAGACGAGGAGAAAGCAGCCTCTCATCCTCATCTTGCTCAATCATCTCGCCCCATTCCTGGTGCTATGCTCGAGATGTGAAATGTTTTGTTCGTGTATAGGTGTTTAATTAATTAAATAATGTTATTAATTAAAAATATAAGAAATGATGGTTTCAGTATATTACTAATTTGCTATTAAAAATATATTAAAATAATTTTTTTTTTATGTAGTTCATTACTGTATTACTAATTTGTCATTAAAAATATGTCGAAGTAAGAGTTTTTTAGACAATTCATTTTTTTACAACACTATTCACCATTTTGTCATAGTAAACATTGGAATAATATGTAGACCTTTGGGTAGTTGCATAATAAGAACGAGTCGGGTGTTTAAATCTTTTTTAAAAAAATCTATTAGTATCTGAATGTAATAGCCGATTTATAGTTGTTTGTCTCTTATTCGCTCATTAAGACTCATATAGTAATCTGTAACTACAACCATAATTCAATGAAACGTTTATTCAAACGGCTACATCAAAGATTGAGTTGCTACCTTGCAAGGGTGTTAGAACTGGAGGAAGAAGGTACGGTCCCACCAGATGAAACGCACCATAAGAGGGTGAGCCTAGGTGCACCTTAGTGAGATTCCATCCCAAAATCAATTGGTGATGGAAAGAGTATCCCACTAAGCTTATAAACTAGGGTCATTACCCTATCAAATTAATGTGGAACAACTCACAAGTGATTTCCAACAAATGGCAATTGATACTGAAAGTAGCTTTTGAGTAGATAGAGTGGTACAAAAATCTCATAGAAG
>BKCP01005627.1:1117979-1136438 GCA_008636005.1 Striga asiatica
AAAGCAGTTTCTACCTGGAGAGATTCACGTCATCAATATCTCCGGCTAATCTTTCAAGATCCTCATGTGGGCCCACCTCAATCTTTGCTTCTTTCTCCTTCAAGTCGGCCGCAATTACGCATTCCCGATGTCTGAAACAGTTGACGAGGTGATCATTTGTAAGCCCAACGGCCTGCATGAATGAGTACACCACCGTGGGCCCCACCCCTCGGAAGCCTCTCCTGATGAGGTCTTTGCTTATGGTGTCTGCTTTAGATGTTTTGATCGGGACTTGACGAGCGTAGCGGAAGTTGCTAACGATGGGTTTGTAGTTCACAAAACCCCAAATGTATTTGTCGAATGAACCATGCTCGTCTATTATCTGCGGGTTGAGGTATTTTGCCAAAATAACAAAATAGATTTCAAAATTATGAGAATTCGTTGCGTTTTGATTTTGTCATATATCTTCGCTTTCATACACACGCACTTTGGAAATAATCCGTTTTCATTTGTAAACATATTACAATTACCCTCTTGAAAATTTTAGTTAATACGAAATCAAACATCAAGAGTTCTTTTACTGAAACCGTTTTGGTTTTCTCATGATAATTTTTGAATTATACTATAATACCTAACGACTCTGAAAACCATCCAACAAGTTTATGAATGCTAATAAGATGCTAAAAGAAAGTTCTTATATGCTAGGAACTACGGATGATATCCCGTTCAATTTTTGAAAGATAACAGTCTTCATAAATACAAAGCCCAAAATGAAGTGATATCCTAGCCGCACAATAATTCCCCCAGATGAAGTGATCATTACAAAAATAATTATAATTCTAATAACCAGTAAAATAAATGAAAAGCAGTCAAAATACATCTTGAAGTTTATGTATTTACAAGTGATAAAAAGGTCAAAAAACACACCTTACAGACTTGACGTGCATTTTCAACAATTGATCGCAGCTTCAGTTCAGACAGAAGAGAGCTGGCAGGACTTCCAGAGGCAGTCAATTTTTTGTCATTGAAATTCGACAAGGCTAATGGGTCAAAGTCCAGGAAAACATCTCTGTCCAACACCTTGCACAATAAATTAGCACCCTGCACAAATCTTTGTGCATATAGCGCAACTGATAATCTACACAAAATACCTCAGCATATGCTAATTTACCTGAAAAGGGTCCTTTTGCTGAGAATAACGGGCCATGTAAGTTCAGCCAATGCTGTGGAAAAGCTTAGCAACTCAAATAGCTTCCTGGGAAAAGATCACAGCACAGACAAATGAAGAATTAGATACTGAAAAATAATTGCCTAATAAGTAAATCAAGGAGGAGGTAATACATACTTGTCATCATGCACAGGAAGCCCCCATTCTTCATCATGGAAAGCAGCATACAATGGATCTTTTCGGGTCAAAAAAATAAACGGAAAGAAAAAAAAAAGAAAAAAGAAAAAGGAATCAGCTGGATGTATTACAAGAGCAACAGCATTAACATTTAATGTATGAAGAAAAAATGGGATGATAATCACCAAATAATATTTACAGGAAATAACAACCACAGAGAAGACAGTGTTCACCAAAGAGATAGAAAGTGAAACTATCTCGATTTTTGGGAATTAACCACATGCATCATTCTTAAACACCAGAGAAACACACAATAATGGGTCAACATTTTACAGCATGGGTATATCAAGCAGGAAGGGTCATAAAGAATTATTCTTCCATCCGTCACAGTAGCATCCACGAAACGAGAGCACAGACAGTAGAAACTCTTGATGATATTGAATCAGAAGATGAACCGCTGTACAACCATTTTACTTGTAATATTGAAACTACAGAACAAACCGAAGTGCTTGTATACAGAAGATTAAAAATTGCAGTTATTATTATTATTATTATTATTATTATTATTATTATTATTATTATTATAACAAATACATGTACGGAGGATTGGTGAAAGGTGGAATTGTGGCTCCTTATGCCTCCAAGCAGATTCATGACGTGCAGATTTTGATTCGCCACATTATCTCTAATTCAGAGAAGGTGGAGGCAAAATCCAAAGATTTTCGTAAGTACATCTTTATGAGGCAAAATCTTCAAAACATGTGCGCTTCTTTCATACCTAGCACTAACTATTATCATCGCTTTTCCTTGTTCAATTGACACCAGTTTTCATTACCCAGATGTACTGCACACAGGCTTACAGCACAAAATTTCTATTAGTTAAGACTGTTGGCAACAGACAACCACTAATTTGGCATTATCATGACACGGTTTCTTATGTCATTTTATGCAACAGAAAGCTGCTTTCTTTGGGTTTTCTACGACAGGCTATAGCGACGATTGGTTATCGCTTTCTTGGCATCAATAAGTGTGACACACCGTTATACCTTGTAGCTTTTCACACTTTATTTTATAGTGATACATAATCATGCAAATGTCAACTAGAGTAACCAGCATAAAAAAAACTGGTGCAATCCTTATCCATTCAAACTAAGAAAACAACTTATCCATTCAAACTAAGAAAATAAACTCCAAAGAGAAACTATCTTAAGTCCCAAAAAAATCAATCCTTAAAAAAGGTCATCCAGTCCGATGCTTGGAAACCTTAGGATGCATAAGTGGAAGAATTGTTCAAAAATCCATGTAACCCACATCTTTATAGACTGAAACAATCTTAACAACTAATAATAATGTTTTCTTTCACTAGCAAGTGAATTGGACTGCAATAGGAACATTATAATATAGTTAAATGATAAGCCTCATTAACAGTCGGAGAAATTCTTCAATCCATGGGAAAACACATATCTCAGTTATATTAACTAAGCGGAGGTACACATGATGACCAAGATAATGCTAGGATATTAGGTTGGTTACATAGATACATAGTTGGATACATAAGTTTACTTCATATTCATGTACCTTCCATCATGATGCGAGCGTAAACAAATAACAACATGCGTAAAAAGTAAGAACCACTTCAAGTAGCAGAGATAAAATATGAAACCTAGCACTCAGAAACCAAATTCAGATGCAAATCCAATTCCTGGTTAACATACCAGACCTAAAGAAAAAAAGAACAGAACCCTACATTTAGAACCCGACACGTTATGTGGATATATACAATACTCAATAAATAAAAATTCCAACCACTGAACAAACACACGGAGTCAAAATCCAATAAATACCACAGTTATTATCTCTAATACTCCATGAAAACACAGTCGCAAACATACCAGTATTCGAGGTCACCCAAGCACACCTTTTCTTGACCAGAGCACCATCCTCCGCATAACCATCACACTCGCTCCCCACACATTTTCCATTACCTTCCACACTCTCGACCCTCTTTCCTTTCAAGCTGCCCTGCTGCTTCTTCTTTACAGGTGGTGCCAGATTCATGGTCCGGCGGGCAATAGTCCCTGTGGAGGCCCTGCTGCGTGTAGAATCAGAGGAGGCATCTGAGGAGCATGAGGCGTTCAGGGACAAGTTCGGCGGCCGTTGGCTCAGAATCGAGCCTGCACTGCTTGAGTTCCTCCTGAAACCCGCCGATGAAGGTATTTTCTCTGGGAACGCCACCGGAGACTTGTTCCCCTTGGCCCCATCAGCAGCTGGCGCCTCGACAGGCGTCTGCTCTGTCTTCTCGCACTTGAGCTTGAGGGCCGGCTTCCGCAACTCGACGGGGCCGGGTTTATTCCCGGCCGGTCCGAGAACCGGTCGAGCCTCCAGTTCCGAGAAATTCGTGGGTTTAACCTTCGGCGGTCCAGACATTATGGACTCAATAGAGCTAGGGTTTTGAAAGTATAGTAATCAGGAGGAATTTCAGAATGAGCATTGCCCGAAGTGAATTAGGGCTTTCGGGTTGAGGTTCGGAAAGTACATTGTTGTTTACAGTAGGGGAAATTAGTAACCTAGAGAGAGAAACGACAAAGCAGCTGTCGTTCCGCGTGGAGGGGACGGCGATCGGGAGACCTTGGAGCGGTGGCGGATGCGTTGCTTGCAGGCGGAGGAAACTTTGCTGCGGCGGTGGATCAACAGCGGCCAACTGGGGATGTTTTTAGAGAGAAATGGGAAAGCAGGAGAAAAGAGTAGGTGGCTGCATTTGTTTGCAGTGAAGAGAGCAGAAAACTATTCCATTTAAAGCTTGCCACCTCAGAAAGAAAACCTGTCAACTCCTTTTTCTTTTTCTCATTTTTCCTTTCTAAAGTGTAAGTTAGACGTTTGGTTTTGTTTCGAAATTTTTTTTTTTTTATTCCCCGCAAGGAAATTTTATATCAATCACAAATACACAAATACATTGGAGAGAAATAGCTCAATGTCACCAAGAACATGAGAACCACACAACATGGTGGCCTAGCACTAATACATTCAAGACCATGAACCAACACAAATATACTCTATAACCGAATGTTATTAATCCCTCTCCTTAGAGCACATTTGGTTGAAGAGATTAGATAGGATAAGCTCATTTATCTTGAATAATCATGAGTTTGTTAGCTATGATTCTGGCCCGCAATAAAACACAAGGCCCGCGATAAAAATGCTCAGGATTAAGGCATCTCGCCCATGCACCCATGATCCAATTAATCTGCACATTTTTAGTTTGATGAATTGACCAATTTAGCCCCCAAAAAGGCATTATATACCTTTTTAGTCAATCTATGACAGAGATGGTTGAAGAACCACAAGAGTACTTTAGTCAATCTATACCTTAATCTAACTTATTATCACAGCAAACAAATGTAGGTTATATTTTTATTCATTCTTAACTAAAGCACAAATCATGGAATACAAACATTGAAACACTTTTATCTTAACAGTGCAATCCGGACCAAGTGATAAAAATAGTCAAATCCCATCTTGGAAACCAAATGTGCTCTTATAAGATATACTTTTTTGTTTCAAACGGACAAACACTTAATAACAGAAAAATTAAAAGTATACAAAATAAGTGTCAACTGACATTAAGGAACCAAAAAACCTAAATCTACTCCCTTTAAAATTACAGACAAATCCAAATGGTACAACTCCATTAAGGAACACTACAAAACACAAACTCTATAATGGAGACTTAAACACATAAAGAATATTAGAGCCAAATAAAGTTGGACTAACAAACCTAAAAAGCAAAGAAAAAAAAACACACATCTAATAACATATACTATACTTCATCCTGTTTAAATATTGCCATATGTGTATCAATTTGTAGTTTCATTTAGAGGGTGTATTCATTTGGGATTTCGAGTGATATTTAGAGATTTTTTTAGATTTTCAGATTTTAGAGGAATCCTGTGAAATTTTAAGTCTTTGAGTGGGATTTGGAGTGGAATTTCGTATATGTTTTTGTGTTTAAAAATCTCAATCAATCTTAAAATGTCTTAACAAATCATAGTGTCAAATAAATTAAATACCTCTGCATTTTGTAAGACTTCTTAAAATCCCAATTTAATACCTCAAGACTTTTAAAAGTCTTGAGAAATATAAATTAAATACACCAGGATTTCTGAATTGTTAAAAAATCTTTAGAAATCCTAATTGAATAGTACAAGAGAATTTTAAATGATAAAAATAAAATTATCGTAAGGTGAATCAAAATTTATTTTTAAATTAAAAAATTAATCAATATGTGAAAAAAAAAGAGTTCTAAACAGTTCAAAGTTAACTTGCATTCGAGCTAAAGCGAACACCAGTCTAGTATTGGAACACAAACCAAACTCGTATAAGTGCTCAGGCGAGCGCCCGGGCAAACCGAGGTTAGCCAAGCATTAGAACTCGAAGCACGCATGTTGAGAGTGAGCAAGCACGTGACAGTCCAGACGCAAAACGCCCCCGTCTAGCAACGCTTCACGCAGCTCACATTCTAGTGTAGTGAAACTTGATATATGGCGCGCAGCGCTTATCGCAACATGCCACGGGTCACAATCCTTGTGGCTATCGGAGTATACTGTAGAATCTCGGCTTTGTATTACTCTCACTTTCATTTTGAATGAGATTGGTGTTTTTATTGAATCAAAGGAGCAACTACTATATGCACGTGTTTGTTTATATCTTGCAGGTTAGGAGTAGCAGTAATTAACCAAGGTCTAGTTTGTTTACTGATCAATTCGAAAACAAGCTTATCCTATCTGGGATCCACTCAATGCACACAATGAACTAGTGCAACCAATCAGTCAAGAGAGAATGTACAGTTAACACTACAACCGTTCACGATGGGTTATTCGTTT
This sequence comes from Striga asiatica, assembly GCA_008636005.1. Classification (NCBI taxonomy): domain Eukaryota; kingdom Viridiplantae; phylum Streptophyta; class Magnoliopsida; order Lamiales; family Orobanchaceae; genus Striga; species Striga asiatica. Next base: position 1,124,184 of record BKCP01005627.1, read on the forward strand.
CCATCTAGGTTGTCAACTAATTATTTATGTTTTACAAGTAACTAATACGTGATCTTCTGTCTCATCCTGTTAGGGTATACTGTAAAAGCTCGGCTTTCAGTTTCTGACAATACCAAATTTGAATGAGAGTTATGTTTTTAGTCAAGTATGTGTGGTTGTAGTTTATTTATTTATGCGAGCACAAGTTCTTTTATTTTACACTATATATAATATGGTTCGATGTGTCGAACGAAAAGATCATATTATCAGTTACGTGTAAAATATAAATTGTTCACGGCCTAGACGGAATTGAACTAACTGTTGTCAAAAGGCTATTGCGTAATTTTGATTCAGTTGATCTTTGGCGGATGAACTGCGCTAGTACATCTTAAGGTGTATTGAATGGACCAAATGAGGATAAGATTATTTTTTATTGAGCAAGTAAATAATCTAGACCTCAGTAATTGATGCGTTCTCTTAACCCGTAAGACAATAAATACGCATATGTACTCAATACTTATTTGTTTGATTTACCAAGAGTGATTCATATTTTAATTAGGATGACATACTCAGTATTTTGGTAAATAATGTTGTTTATTTAATGTGTCGTCGAAATAAATTACGGTCACTATGTCCGAGTTCGTTGGGTTGATGATGTCTCCGGAATGAGCTCAATAAGGATTTATTATGTTAAGTCCTGCAGGCGGATTAATTTCCAACATAATAATTAAGAACTGGTTGTTCTAATTTAGAATAAAAAAATAATTAATTTTAATAATCCCTAATGTAATATTAATGGACGTTATATCTTAAACATAGGAAGGTAATTTGATTAATTAAAAATAAATAAGAAAGGGCAGAATTATTATATTATTTGGAGCTAAATGGGGAGATCACTAATATTACTCTAGTGGAATGTTTTATTATTTATTCAAATAGGAATCTATATATATATATAATAAGAATTACCATTTACTAAAAATAGTAGCCGAAAATTTAGGAAACATTTAATGCATACTATTTTTTGAAACTTTTTAAATATATGCATTAATTGCTTCCATATACACGTTTTCAAATAAGATCAAATAAGATATGATCAAAAAATTATTTAAATAAATGTATTAATATTTATAATATTTTCATTGATATTTATTATAATAAATTAAAAGATTGATTTTCCGTGATTCATGTTGATAATAATTTGGTCAAGATAAATATTATTTTATTAATGTTTGTAATACTTTCATTGATATTCATTATAACAAATTACAAGATTGATTTTCATGATCCATGTTGATAATATTTTGGTCAAGGTAAATATTACACCACATTTTAAGTTCTAACCATAATATTAATTTTTTTTCCACAAATATTCACTTTTTATCCAAAAATATTTATAGAAAATTGTAACAGGTTAGGTAGATCTTTTTTTCTATGTAATTAGACAAAATCAAGTTGGTGAATTAATCTTTGGCAATATATTTTTTTCTTAAGATTTATTTTGTTAAATATAAAAAATAAATTATTCTTCAAATTAATATAATCTATATATATATAATTACTAGCTAATAACATTTAATAAAACCTATTTAATTTTACCTATGTGGCAATTTAACAATTTTCCCTCCAAAAACCGTTACATTTTGATGTATTTAATCTTTCATTTAATCATTAAATAATTAATACTCTTCACTTTAAAATTACAAAAATCATTTTAAACTTTTGATTAATGACATTTGACTATATAATGTGTTGACCGTATAATGTGATTAGATGTTATTATTGTCGTTACATTTAATTTATTTTTTGAAAATAAAAATATATTTAAAATTCCTAAATAAATAATTTACAAATAAAAGACGTACCAAAATATACATTACAACCAATCAGATAAACGCAATTTAAAAAAAAAATATATTCTAACTCTTTTAATTGTAAATTTGGTCTGCAAAAAAGTGAAAGAAAAATAATTAATCATTACTAGTACGTATTCCGTGCGATGCACGGGACAGAATAATTAGATTAATTATTTTCACAGGTTTTGTCCATTTAAGTATATAAAGCAATAAGGTTATCATCTATTTTCTACCTCTTTTAATTAGCGTTAAGTGTAATAAACATTAAGGTTACAATATATTTTGCACCTCTTTTAATCATCGTTTTTTTTTAGTGAAAACATTAAATATGAGCATGTTAGGGTTAACTTGTAAAATAATTAATATATTATCTCAGTAACACATTTATACTAATATATATTTGATTTTTGTATATATATTTATTCCTGGATATAAGAGAGAATAACAATTTTACTTATTCTTGTTCACCATATAATGCTTAATTATTATTTTATTATAAACTTTGTTGTCATATAATGTCATTATTATTTATAAAGTTATAGAAGTTGCACGTCTTCTTTTTCTTTTTAATTTATGTAATGAAAAATATTTAATGCACGTTAGTATTATTTATTTATGTAATCAATTTAAAATATGTAAATAAATTTAAAATTAATTAGTGTATAAATATTTTACAAAATATACACATATTTTTTTAGAATTTAATTTTGTATACTAATTAAACAAACTTTGATTTAGAAAATGCCAAAAACTCAATCCCTTCTATGATCAAGATTTTTCTAATTCGCATTATAAAGATTTATAGTTTATTTAGCATACTCTGCAATGAAAATATATTATACAAGAATTTAATTATAGAAATAAATCAAAATAAAAAAATAAAAAAAAATAATAATAGGTGCTAGTAATATACAAATAAATTCGAAAAAATAGTTAATATATTTCATTTTTTACCATTAGTTTAATGTATCTGGTCATTATCTCTTAAATGGTAAATTATATTAATTTGAAGAATAATTTATTTTTTATATTTAACAAAATAAAGCTTAAGAAAGAAATATAATGGCAAAGATTAATTCACCAACTTGATTTTGTCTGACTACTTGGAAAAAAAAATTCTACCTAACTGTTATGATTTTCCATAAATACTTTTGAATAAAAAGTGAATATTTGTGAAAAAAAAATTAATATTATGGTTAGAACTTAAAATATGGTGTAATATTTATCTTGACCAAAATATTATCAACATGGATCATGGAAATCAATCTTGTAATTTATTATAATATCAATGAAAGTAAATATTAATAAAATAACATTTATCTTGACCAAATTATTATCAACATGAATCACGAAAATTCAATTTTGTAATTATTATAATAAATATCAATGAAAATATTGTAGATATTAATAAATTTATTTAAGTATTTTTTTTATCATATCTTATTTGATCTTATTTGAAAACGTGTATATAAAAGCAATTAATGCATATATTTAAAAAGTTTCTAAAAATGGTATGTATTTAATGTTTCCTAACCTAAATTTTTGGCTACTATATTTAGTAAATGGTAATTGTTATTATATATATATAGATATGCATACATACTCACAATAATTTATTTATATCTGTGCAAATGCACAGGTCGAATACTAGTTTATTATTTAAGAGATAATGACCAGATACATTAAATAGTTTTACTAATGGTAAAAAATTAAAATTGAAATATATTAATTATTTTTTAGAATTTATTTGTATATTATTGGCACCCATGATTATTTTTTTTTATTTTTTTATTTTTATTATTTATATAATTAAATTATAGTAAAATATATTTTTTATTGCAGAATATGCTAAATAAACTATAAATCCTTATAATGCGAATTTGAAAAATCTTTATCATAGAAGGGATTGGGGTTTTTGCATTTTCTAAATCAAAGTTATTTAATTGTATACGAAATTAAATTTAAAAAACATGGGTATATTTTGTAAAATATTTATACACTATTTAATTTTAAATTTATTAACATATTTTAAATTGATTACATAAATAAATAATACTAACGTGCATTAAATATTTTTCATTACATAAAATAAAAAGAAAAAGAAGGCGTACAAGTTCTATGACTTTCTAAATAATAATGACATTATATGACAACAGAGTTTATAATAAAATAATAATTAAGTATTATATGGTGAACAATAATAAGTAAAACTGTTATTCTCTCTTATATCAAGGAATAAATATATATACTAAAATCAAATTTATATTAGTATAAATGTGTTAGTGAGATAATATGTTAATTATTTCACAAGCTAGCTATATTTAATGTTTTAACTAAAAAAACAACGCTGATTAAAGGAGGTGCAAAATAGATTGTAACCTTATTGTTTATTACACTTAACGCTGATTAAAAGAGGTGGAAAATAGATGATAACCTTATTGCTTTATATACTTAGGACAAAGCCTGTGAAAATAACTCATTTAATATTTCTGTCCCGTGCATCGCACGGGGTACGTACTAGTAGGAATTAAAAGGTATTCTAGAATATTAATATGTAGAAGGATTTAATGTCTTCTAGAATGTTACCACGTTGGAAGAAATAAAACTCTTCTAGAAGTAACTAACTTCTAGAGGTTAATGAGTTGGAAGACATAAGGATTCCTAAACTTATTTGGAGAAGCTCATATTTAGCACATCCCTAGAGTCTATGTTGTAGCGTATAAATACACCATGTCTCAACACCTCCTACACATACAATAAGGCATTCGATTTTTAAATTGGTAATTAATCACGCATAAATACATGATATGATACTATATGAAAGAAAAAGAACAGGCATATTCATAAATATTAGACAGATTTTGAATAAATCATAAACATGTATTTCTATTTGTTCATAGAATACGAATCTTTGTATTAATTAAATTGAACATACAACTTACAAGAGTCCAATTTTTAGTCATTCTCTACTCTTGATCTAAGTTTGTCCTCTCCAATGACGTGTTTATCTTTGCTTATGAATTGTTTTTCTCTCCCGCGTCGCTCTTTCATAAAGTCATTGATGTTGAGAGCTTTATTTTTGTATGAGCCGAGAGAGAGGGATGCGTAGTAGTATATATAGGAGATCTACAATCCTAATCCTACTAACATTCTCCATGTTCACCTATAGAGGAGACGTATAATCCTAGTCCTGCTAATATTCAACATGTACTACCCAACACAAATTGAGCTCTTTATTATTAGAACATTAAATTAATTTATTAAATACATATTCACTTTAATTGAATTTAACTGTTAATTCAATTAAAATGAATATAATAATAAAATAAAAAAGAATATTCTCATGATTCATAATAATAGAAGAATATAATATTCTTACAATAAGAACATGAAAGGGAAGGAGGTGGTTTGAGGAATAGGTTGAGAGGATATAAGGGGAACATGGAGAAAAAATTTGAAAGGGAAGCGAATTTATCAATTCATGTGGTGTAAGTATCAATAGCCCTACAACAAATGACAACATTTAGCAAGATCCATTGAAAGTGGGTTGGGGCCTGTTATGCTTATAAAGTTCACACAAACTACAAATGATAATGAGTTTAAATTGAGCATTAGCCCTGCAGAATTTAGTCGCCAACTCTGAGTATTAGAATGATGGAGGTTAAATGTGATTTGTGTCTATATAAATAATAAGGCCCCTTCTTCAACTTTCAGCTATCCCATTCCAGCAGAACTTGGTTCCCACAGCATGCCAAAAGAATCTCTACCAACGAGGATTACAGTCCAAAGCTCATTTATTAGCAGGAGAATCACACAAAACCGTTTTGTTTTGTTACAACAGACAAAATTGGAAGTCGCATACATCAGAAAATTGTGCTAGAGAACCAAACTCCGATATATCGAGTTCGTCTGCCGCTTAACTCAACAGAGTGGTTTTGCACGAGTTGATGGGTCTTCCTTGGACTCCACCTTTATCATAAACACATAGCCAAGAATCCACAGGACAATGTACAAAAGTGGCACCCAATTAAGACATGCAACAAGACACAAAATGCTCCCGACGTACTGAGGATCCTTAATTACTCCAAACGGAAATTCAGTTACCCAAGGGATGGTTTTCCCAAAACGAACACCATAGTAAGTTCCAGACTCGCCCAGCAGCTGATAGACCCTGCATAAACAATTGACCTCGTCGTATGTCAAATGAGCATGCTCTTTCGTATGTTAAAATGATATTTAAAGACGAGATCATAAAAGTAACACATGTTTGCTTTTGGAAAGTAGTCATTTGCTGTAGTATTAAGGTACAGAGGAAACCTCCATATTTAATCTTACAAAAAAAAAAAAAAGAAAGATCACTTATGTTCATATTAGCAAACATTCGAACTTGAGAGGAACGTAATTTGTCAAAGAGAAACAAAAATCTATGTGATGTTTGGATAGGTTAAGGGTAGTTTGGTTTTTCTTTTCACTTGTTGCCCTATTTTCTAATAGACTGAGGCACTGAGCAGAAAAGGGTGTTTCTTGTCAAGGATAAGTTAGTAAATTTGATGTGGTATCTTCATTCCTACTCTCACTCACCTACTATCTACATACAAACATCAGCAATTTGCACAATAAAGGTTTCAATTTTTCAGCACGAAAGTGCAACAAAAAGATAGTTGGTACCAAATTCCTCAAGCACTAAAGGAAAAAAATAAAAAATGAAAACTGTTTGATAAACATAAAGACAAGATGCATGAAGCATGTATATAGCAAAACTATATTAAGCAAGTATATGAACTTTTCCATATTAGATTAGCAGGTCAAACATGTTGTTTAACATAAGAATCTAATAACAATTAAGCAATTCTTTTATTTCAAGAACAACTGAACTTCAGGAATTTGGATTCAATGGCTCTGGAATCTGGAGATGCAAGATCCCAACTGCAGTTCCATTACACAAATTCTAATATCATAACCATAAACTAATTTTACCATGCTCATAAAGTGCAATCCCAGCACTCAAGAAGTTAGCAATAGGCAACCGTAAACAAGCAATACAAGAATAAACAGAAATTTTGGATAGCTAATTCTGAAAGCTATTTTAACATGATTTGCTTAATAATCAAATTAATAAAATCAATTTGAACTCGAATACTCAAAAGAGCCTCAACAGTAATCTGTTTACTCGATTCGTTAAACAGAAACACAGTCAACCACCAGATTCAAAATCTCAAAAAATAAATACATCATAATGAATTCATAGAGAAACAACTCAAAAGTATCCTAAAATCGGAAGTAGAAAACTCTCCATATCTATCCATTAAACAAGGGAAAAAAATAAAAAAAAAATAAAACACTAATTAGAGCAAGAGAACCTGAAATTGAGAAATTGGCCGAAAAGGAAGAGAGGGAAGAAATAGAAAGGAGGCGGCCAAGAAAGCTTGGCGACGGAAAAGAGTGATATAAACTGGACAATTTTGAGAAGATGCGAAACGAGTGCCATGATTCGGGTCGGGTCACGGCGGGGCCCACACAGATCGACCCATCTTTGAGGGTTATTCCAGAGAAAGTAGTAAAATGGAAATGGCGATATCACTCCAATGCATGCCCATAGCCCCATTCTTTTTTTTTTTTCTTCTTCTTCTTCTTCTCGAGATCGACTGTAGAGCACTGTAGAGCTTGCTTTGTAGAGCACTGTAGAGCTTGCTTTGTAAAGACATCAGCATGTGGGCTTTCGTTTCTTCTATTAGGTTGGGCCTCACTGGTGTGAGATTAATATATTGGCCCAACTCAATAAAACAATTTATACCCAAGGACACAGACGTCTTGGTCTAATCAATCAAATTAATACAAATCATACAATTTTTCGGCTCAGTTTTTTCAATTAATATAAAAAAACTGTTACATTTTATATAAGCAAGTAAAATTAATTTTAAACTGATTTGTTATATAATTTCTAATCAATTATAAATTTACATTAAATATTACGTGAAAAATTGCATACTTATAAAAAAATATATTGCAAACTTTTTTGTTTAAAATACTTATTCTACAATAATGTTTTTTTTTTCATTCTTATTAAGTAAGTTTTTTCTAATATTAGTTAATTGATTTGAGTGGCATAATTAAATTCCTTAAATCAAATAAACAATTTCTATAACACTAATAAAAATAATTGCAATACTTTTCTAACTAATTAATTGAATTGTCCATCTAAATTAAAAAATTACATTATCTATTTTATATTATGTCATCAATATAACGATTCATATAGAATTTAAATAATTTATATTGTTCATTTACATCTAGTCAAAATGTTTAAATGTAATACACTTTATCTAATGTAAAATTTTACACATTATATACATATATATAATATAAAAAAAAAAAATTCACAGACTGTGCATGTGAACATAATAATATTTAAATGAACTTTCTTTGTTTGAGGGTTTGAATAAAATCACGGTACATTATCTAATGATTTAAAAATTTTGTAATTGAAACTACTAATGAAAATTATTAGTTAATCTTTTTTATTATAATTAACTAGTACGAATCTCGTGCGATATACGAGTAAGAGATATTCATTAATATTTATAAATTAAAAATGCTTATTAAATAATATTTATAAATTAAAAATATTGAATCAATATGTAATACAATTTACCTATATTAATTTATTGAAAATGTTATATGGATTTTATATCGTCCTAGTTTACATAAAACATGTCAATTTAGTACACAACCCTTATGGTGCACGTAACTAATAATAAAAAACATTATAATCATTTCAAAATAAAGGTCATTTTAAAATATTTATTCACAAGTTCGATTCGACTACAATGTGATTCCATAAAATAATTATTTTGGTAAAATTTTTATCATATATTTAAAATTCTATGTGAGATATATTCGTAGACATATATTCGTAGAGTCTATGATAGTAGATTTGTAAGATAATTGTGGTTTGATTGACTTAAGTTAAATATGAACTAAAATTTTCTAAGAAAATTTCGGTCCGATATATTAAACATAGAAATTTTATTTAATGTGCAAACTAAATATTGCAAATAATCACAGGTCCTATGCTAGTAAAATTTTGAATTTGAAGGTAAGTTAACGGGTTTCATTCTGATATTGGATGGAAATTAAAAAACAAAGTAAAAAAAATATTTAAAAAAAAGAATCTTTATTTAGTAAGCAAGAATTTTTTGGGCGGGAAATAATTACTATTTAAAAAATAATCAAACCTTTTTATATAGACATAAATTATTCTTCTTATTATAATTTATTAACAATTGAGAAGTGTATGAATTATTGAAAATTTGCCTAGCAAAGGAAAAAGAACTCCTCTTCTCCAAATTTCCGAGCCCTAGAAAATCCGTCTTCGCCATTCGTCTGCTTCCAAGCTCCCTTGAAATCGAGCCGGCTGACTTCGGGTTGGGGTCGATGTCCCTGATATCCCTCTCTGGTTTGGTCGGCGTGCTATCTCCCTCGGGGTCCCCCTCGGCCATGTTTTCCAGCACTGCCTGGGATTCCTTCTTGTGAAGGTTGTTGTTTTGAGGTCCAACAGTCGGTTGGGAAGCTATCCTCTTAAGGGGAGATAGGGTCGTTGTTTTGTTGATTTGGGGATTATCGGTGGATTTCAGCCCTGTCTCTGCCCTTGTTAGTCAAAGTCGGGGGTAGTGTGATGGTGATATCCACCCCTCCTTGGTGTTGACCTTCACCGGGGTGGTTATTGAGTCTCTCGTTTGGTCGTCGATCCCATTTCGGCTAGCTCCTCACACTTGTTCTGGGTGGCTAGGTGGAGTTTTGAGGGGGGTTACGCTGACTCGTAGGTGAGGTTCTTGGCTTCGGTGCCATCTGCCGCTTCAGTGGTGGTCGGGGTTGAGATTAGTGCCCTTTTCTCCCTTAGTATCTCTCTGTTTCTCTGGTGCTCGGATGGAGGATGCTCCGACGGATACTGCTATCGTCCTTTGTTTAGTTTGTTAGTAGTGGCTGGTGGTGTTTCTAGGGATGTTTTTTTGGTGTTGTCTCTTAGTGTTGTTCTGGTGGCGTTCCATTTTGATGGGGGTTTGGTTCCTGGTCCGATTTTAGTTAGTCGTAACAATACTGAGTCTCTAGATTTGTGGTTGGGGCCGTGCTTCTGTCTTTTCTGGTGGTCGTTTTCAGGTGTTGGCTCTCAAGTGGAGGCGGTTTCACTTGTCGGATGTTGGGGAGAGTTGTTCTCTAATTATTAGTTATTATTATTATTATATTTTTTTGTGGTGTTCTCTTGTTTGTTTTGTTGTTTGTGTGTTTGTTTGTTGTGTTGTTTTTCTTCCTTTGGGAGCGTTTTGTGTTGTTATTCTCTCTTTTGGAAGTGTTTAGTGTCCATTTGTGGGAGTTTTTTCTATTCAGCCTTGTGGGTGGGTTTTAGCTACACAGTGTTTTTAGATCTCTCCTTGGATTCAACTGTATAATTGCTTTAAGATTGTAAATACATATTTATTTTATAAAAGTCTACAATTCCATAAAAGACAAAGTACATGATTCAAATAAAAATTGATCAACTAATATGGCATACTAGATTAAATTGTTGAAATACCAAATTAAACAAAACATCTAATCATGGGAGGAGCCAGGGCTAGGGTGGGCTCTAGCCCCATGTAACTCATATATTTTTAGAAAGAAACTTATTAATTTATTAATTTTCATTCTCAAAAGTAGAAGAGGTTGGAGCCTTTTTTTATAAATAATAATAATAAAAAAGACACAAATTATTGCTTATTCTAGTTTTATTTTACAAATAAGTAAAAAAATTGTTGATTAATGTTTGCTTTAATAGTGTTGTGAAGATATTTCTTATACTATGTAATGATCAAGAGCTAATAGGAATTGATTTGTGACGAAATTTAGTGTAAGAAACTCGGGAAAAACAGGTGCGGGCCCACTAACATGAAGCGCACCAAAGCGGGGAAAGCCTATATGAAGCCCAAGTGGGGTTCCATCCCAAAACCAATTTGTGGAATGAGGAGTAAACCATTAGACTTATAAGGTGAGTCTATTTTCAATGTATAAACGATGTGGGACAACTCACAAGTGATATTCAAACACGCCCTCTCACTTGTTAGTCCTTCGAAAGCCCAAGTCCAACACGGCTGGTGACGGGTACGTCATCGCACGGTCAGCAATAGAGCCGGCTCTGATACCATGTAAGAAACTGGGGGAAAACGGGTGCGGGCCCACTAACATGAAGCGCACCAAAGCGGGAAAAGCCCATATGAAGCCCAAGTGGGGTTTCATCCCAAAATCAATTAGTGGAAGGAGGAGTAGCCATTAGACTTATAAGGTGGGTCTATTTTAAATGTATGAACGATGTGGGACAACTCACAGTGATATTCTAACATTTAGAAATATAATTAGTTTAAATTTATGCACACAACTTGTTCGATGAAAGCATAATTAAACATTTGAGATAATATAATTAAATTTATATAGGCATATTTGGACATGATTTAAGTCTCTAAATACTTTTCTTTATAGTTTAACATGTTGTTTTTTTCTTATTGTTTTCTTTTTTATTTTGATTAAATCATATTGAATTATTATATTCAAAATAATATTGGTTATTCGTATAATTCATATTACATTACATATGGAATACATCAATTACTTTATATTTTAATTCTATATAATTTGTTTCTTCTAGAATTCCAATAGAATATTTATTTTGTGATTGAACATTGTGGATTTTAATAATTTAGTTTTGACATTCATTAGATTTTTAAAATATACTTTCATTCATTTAACTTTTTATGTAAGTTGTATTGAATATTTAAAAGAATTATTTTCATATATTAATTTCTTTATGCTTGTCATCTAGCTAAAGATGTTATTCGAGTCGAGCTAAGTCGGATATCTCATGTTCGAATTTGTGATTATTTAATAAACAAACTTGATTAGGTATTCGAGCTTAGCCTCATGAAGTGTATGAAATAGTTGTATTAGATCTTTCACGAGCTCAATTGAGTTGCGCTCGCGAATAGTTTGATTCGAATAATAGTTCATCGTTAAGCAGCCTCGGGTAAAATAAATAAAAATTATCTACACCCCTGCATCTAATTTTCCTTATTCAAAATTATAGGATAATTCTAAGATAGGTTATAAGGTAAAGATCCCCACTTCCCATTTCAGAATTATAATATATTTCAAGGATAGGTTATAAGATAAAGATCCCCACTTCCCTCTCTAAATGGTGATGGAAAGTTTACGTAGCTCATGAATTATTCAAAATTAAATCAATTAAACCTAATGTGATCATCTCGGACGAGGCAGTGGATACAAACTCTTCAGCTCGAACGGTCGCGTTGTTCGAGCTTAAAATACCTGCAAGGTTGGGAGTTTCTAGCATAAACTCTCAAATAATTAAGGTTTTGATTGGATATCAACTCAC
>BKCP01005627.1:1146332-1168508 GCA_008636005.1 Striga asiatica
AAAAAGCATTTTAATACATTCAACATTAAATGTAGAGTGGTACATAACGTTTATTTTAGATATACATAATTTTATTTCAGTTTTGTATGGAGCCATCGGATGACTCGTTTTATGGAGACATCCACACTTATTCACAAATAGTATATTGATACGTATCCTACAATAAATACAATTTGGACATATGTCAATAGATTAAATAGTGGATCGCTCCATAAGAAAACCCTCCGATGGGTCCATAGAATTTTTGAATTTTAAAAATATAATGAAAATAATTATTATTATTGACAAATTATGTTTAAAACACATATCAATTTAAATAATTGTTACCCTTTTAGTTATTTATTATATATTGTATATTTACTTTTTATAATTTAACAATAAGAATAAATATTTTTTAGTTAATTTCACTTTTGATTATATACTACCTCCTATTCTTTTTAAATGTCATTTTGGTTTTATCAACTATTATCCAAATAAATGTCGTTTTGGATCTTTTGTACATATTTTTCTATTATTACCCTCATTTAGCTAATAAATACACTACGTCTTTTCATATTCACTCTTCATTTTTTTCCAAAACATTATTCTCTATCTTCATTAAAGAGGGTTATTATTGACAAAAAAAATATCCTTAATTACTGTGCTACTTCTTAAAACGACACTTACTATGAATAAGAGAGAGTAATATTTAATTTTCAAGTTTCTATGTACACATGTACCATTCTAGTTCCCCTTAAACGGCAACGGATTGAATAAATTAAAGGGTGACCAATTTATGCAACATTGATCTTGTAAGTTGTATCAATGAGATTAAAACCGCAAAAGTGAACTTTTATAGGATAAAAACTGTAATATAATTTTCTATGTAACTAAAACTGCAGTATTGGCACTACTTTTAGACAAATGAAAGTGTCATGGGACCATTATTGCAATTTTCTTGGTGATGCTCTTTACCACCTTTATTTTGTTCTCTGCTCCACCAATTTTCAAACACAGCAGAGGAAGGAAGAAGGAANAGAATGGCTTCAAGACAGCCATTCCCACAAAAGCAAAGACCACGAATGAGCATAATTTTCCTTGCAATCGCGATTTCAGCCTCTCTCATAATCCTCTTCGCACTTGTGTATTTCCTCTACTCTCTCTGGTACTCATTAGTCCACAAATGGAGGACCAGTCCATTTGACGCCGGCCCGCCATTAAACAAGCTCCAGAAATTCAGCTACAAAGAACTAAAGAGCGCCACCAATAATTTCAGCGTCTCCAACTCCATAGGCAAAGGCGGGTCGGGCACAGTCTTCCGAGGCATCTTGCGCGACGGTAAGTTGGTGGCCGTGAAACTCCTCGACTCCAATTTGCTTCAGAGCGAGCAAGAGTTTCAAAACGAGTTGAAAATTCTGGGCGGGTTAAAATCCTGCCCTTTAATTGTTACTTTACTGGGTTTTTGTGTGGAGAAAGGTAATAGGCTCCTGGTGTTTGAGTATATGTCTAACAGAAGCTTGCAAGAGTCTCTCTTCATGGATGATTCAAATAGTTATAGTGAAGTTGGCGTTTGTGGTGATTTTGGTTCGGGCTATTTGAATTGGGGTATAAGGTTTAGTATAATTCTTGATGTTGCCAAAGCATTGGCTTTCTTGCATCTTGAGTGTGAGCCTCCAGTGATCCATGGTGATGTGAAGCCGAGCAATGTGTTGCTCGACTCTAATTTTAGGGCCAAGCTTTCAGATTTCGGCTTGTCGAGATTGAAGCTTGAAGGCGAAATCGGGTTGGATTTGTTCAGCCAAGAGCTTTCTGGAAATTTGAATGCGGTCGAAAACGAGACCCCTCAAGAGGATCAAGAAAATGACGAGGTGGATTTCGCCCTAGCTCTTCAAGCTTCTAATTCTTCGAAAAATAGTTCCAAAATTCACCATAGCGCGATGGGGCTGGTGAAGAATTTCAATTTTAGTTCCGAGTGTGAAAATAGCAATTTAAAAGGGAAGGAATTTGTTCCTTGTTATGACCAAGAGTTGAATAGTGCGGATCATAGTAAGGAGTTGAGTTTAAATGCCGGCGAAAACATTAGTAGCAAACAATGGGGAAAGGATTGGTGGTGGAGACAAGATGGAAGTGAGGAATTGAGTAGCAAGGACTATGTGAAAGAGTGGATTGGGAGTCAAATTTGCCCCGATCCAGATATTCCCGAGTGGGAGGAGGAAAAAGGGGGCTCGAAAAAGGGTACAAAAACGGAAAAACACAAGGAAAAGGAGAATTTTAGGCAAGAATCAAGATTCGGGTGCCTTAGTCGTGGCATGGAGAAGGAAAATCCAAATAGGTGTAAAAAAGCTTGTTCTCACAATCACCGGAAGATGCACGAGTGGTGGAAGGAAGAAAATTTAGACGAAATCCGTAAGAAGAGTAAATATACGAGAAAAGTAAACATTCGGCCTCATTTCGGTTTGGGCAAGTGCTTCTCGTTCACAAGAACGAGTCAAGAAAACAAGAATGATGAAGAAGGTCGGAAAAAGAAAGAGATGTGGAGTGGGGATGTTTTTAGTCGGGAGTTGAGTAGCACGACTAGTATGAGAGGCACATTGTGCTATGTGGCGCCCGAGTACAATGGTTATGGCTATTTGATGGAAAAGGCTGATATTTATAGTTTAGGTGTCTTGATTCTTGTTGTTGTTTCTGGGAGAAGGCCTCTGCATGTATTGGGCTCGCCTATGAGTCTGGAGAAGGCCAACTTGATTAGCTGGGCCAGGAGTTTGGCCTACTCGGGGAATATACTCGAGCTTGTTGATGAGCGGTTAAAGGATGAGTACAACAAGGAGGAAGCAGGCTTGTGTATTAATTTGGCTCTCGCATGCTTGCAGAAGATGCCTGAGTTGAGACCGGATATTGGGGATGTTGTAAGGGTTTTGAAGGGAGAAATGGAGGTTCCACAGTTGCCGTTTGAGTTCTCACCTTCGCCTCCTTCAAGAGGCTTTAGCAGGTGTAGAAGGAAAAGGAATGGCGGTTTGAATTAGTTTGGGTTTTNTGTTTATTGTTTTGTTTGTTTAGTGTGATTTGATTAGAATAGGTTTGATGTGATGAGAAAGGTTAGGTTGTTGTGTTTAATAGTGTGGTTTTTATTTTATTTGAGTGTAAATTGGAGTGTGGTGGAGTTGATTGAGGTGAATGGATTAAAATCCAATTTACTCCTGGTCTGTTCATGATCATTTAAAAGGTAAATTTCACCTATCGAGTGTGTGAAATTTAAATTTCACCTCTACCTATGTTCTAGTTCTAGTTGATAAGTTTCCATCGGTCGTCTATTTTAAGTTTTTAACTGTAGCCCATTTTATTCTTATACTATGTTGTTATTGGATATTAGCGCATAACTCATGTGATGCGCGAAAAAATAATATTCAGTGATGATTATAATTTTATATAATAGGATATACAATAACAACATAACATAGAGAATTAGAATGAAATACAATCACATGTTTGTCTATATATTGAAAATAAAATTGAAAATACAATCATCTGTTTTTGAAAATCTACATGGTCAACATCATGCGGGGTAGCAAAATTACGGAAGTTAAAAATAAAATGTTGAAAAATCGATAAGATACTCCTAGACGTGTTCAAAGGTCGGGCCGGTTCACGACCCTGCCTGGTCCGCCAGGCTGGCTGGCCACAAATGTTGGGCCCGAAATCGGCCGACTATATCTAAGGGCCAGTTCAAATGAATCGGCCCGACCCGGCGGTTCGTTGAATCGCTAGTTTTAAAAAAGATAAGAAAAAAACAACTACGACCCGTCTTCCGACCCGGGACCAGCCCGGCCCGACGGGTAAAAAAGGAATAAAACACGACCTGAACCGGCCCTTAAGGGGTTCTGGGCTGGTTCAAAAATCGGCTTTACCGGGCCGGGTCGACCCTTGGCCATGTCTAGATACTCCAACACTTTGGTCTTCCCATGAATAATGAGTTTGAACTTTGCGATATCGGTATTTACCAATGTTACTTTTTAATTGGTAATTGCGAATGACATATGCTCCACTCTCCTCAAACTTGTCACTCATCTTTGGAATGTTAACGCCACAAATTAATTCAATTATGCTGCCATCCTATAAAAATCGCCATACAAAAATAAAATTTTCAAAAAAAAAAAATATATAATAAATTGACAAATACTATTAAATCAAGAATACTAACCTCACTTCGTGGAAAACTATTTCCAAATAACTTCGGTAAGAAGTATCAAACGTCATATTAAAGATGTTGTTGGAAGTTTCAAGATGACCTTCGTTTTTCTTTTAAGATCCTTGATTAGGCCAAAAGGTTGATCCTTGACTTTATTTTGAACGCGTGAATATTTTTTTGTGAGTATTGTAGTTCATATGACCGCGGATGTAAGCTTATTTACAGATGATTTTATGTTGCATATATTTGTACTTATTTTTTATTTTTTAAAATGTGCATTTACATGAATATAGGCTTATTAATTGATTTGAATTTTTTGCCCATTTTGGGGAAATCAGATCATATCCCAAGAATATCCCACGACTTGATTTTTTTGAATTTTGGTGGTTATAAAATTATTCCAATAATATTATATTTTTATCTCTTAAGTATATTATTTTTTTAAATGGTATAAAGAAATGTTAGGATTTGAGGTTCCAAAAAATATTTTATGTCCTTATTTTTTTAATCCGATATGTTAATATTAACAATTTCAGATGTTTAACAATTATAAAATTGTTGGGATTTTCGAATCCAACAATATATTGGAATATACACATTTTTTCATAAATCTTATGTTTCCGACTGTTGAGATTTGAGAATCCCAATGTTATTTTGGGATATACTCGTTTTTTAGTTAAATGTACATAATAAAAAGGATGTTCGGGATTATGAAAATCTCTTATAGTTTATGTTCTTATTTTCTATTTAATTTGATTTGATATATATATATATATATATGTATGTATGTATATATATATATCGGATGAAAGAAATAAAAATAAATCGTAGGCATTAGATCAGATGATCTAATGGGTAAAATAAATGCTTATTTTTCACACGCATTAAGGATAAATTGGTAATTACAACATACACAAATAATTAATAACATGTGGGCCTCACCATAAATCAAACAACACACCCCAACCAATATCATCCCCTTTCCACGTCACTATCTCTCTCTTGGCTCTCTCTCTCTCTCTCTCGTAGACACTCTAACACACACAGTCACACACACTCGGCACACACACAATTATCACACACAAAAACACTTCATGTCCGGCCATCATCGTTCACCACAGCCACGGCCGCCGCTCACATCCCGCCACCACCGGAGTCTCACTCACACACCACCGTCGGAGCATCGTCGCCCCCGCCAGCTGACCTCCGCGTAGAATCTCTCTGCGGTGACGATCGACTGTGCTCTGTCGCCCTTCGCTTGCACCATCACCCGTCAACTGCGTCGTCCCCGTCGTCGGCGTCTTCCCCGTCGACCGCGCCATCCCCCATTGTCCGCGTCATCCTCGTCGCCCGCGCTGTCCTCCATCGCTCGCACCGTTCCCAGTCGCCCGCAACTCAACGCCTCCTCGACTCTCGCTGGAATCGTGTCTGCCCGACGGCCTAGGCGTCGCCATACGGTCGAGCTTCAATGGCGGCATTAAAAAAAAATTGAAACTCGCCGGAAGTCACCGACCGGAGTATGCATCGACGCCGGAAGTCGCCGGCCGGAGAGGCTGCCGGAGAAGACGGGTGGTAGGGTAGAAGATGACATTTTGGGATTAAAACCTTTTTGAGAATTAGGTGAGGTTAAAAGACTTGATTGCAATTTAATGACTTTTTGTTATATTTCAATTTGATACATGTGGCAAATTTATAATTTATAGAAAGTTTAATAACGCATATTAATTGAAAAAAAAATGCACAATATATTGTATTTAATCACATTAAATATAAATGTCTTGTGATAGCACAATAGTTTTATATGAAATGCACATTAATGATCGATAGATTGCACCATAACGATCGAAACAAACCAACTAAAAAACATATAAAAGAAATAAATTAAATTATTAACATGTTAAATATAATCATAACATAAATAAAAAAATATTTCGATTATCTAGGATAATTCGGTTAACCGAACTGAAAAAACCAATTAATTATGTTCAATTTTAATTTGTTTTAGGAAAAAAATATCGTTTGGTCCAATATGCACAATATAGATCGACACCGTGCACCATAGTGTTGAGCAAATTGCACCTTAATAACTGTTAGATTGCACATAATATTTTATTTACATATATACTAATTTATTTTAATTAAAAAAATAAATATAAAGCATCAAATAAAAAAGTATTAAATATTAATCACTTTTTTATAATAAATAATATGATTTATGTCAGATATTTTGGTTATTTAGGTTAACCGACGAATTAATCCTGTTATGTCGAAATTTTCAGTTCAAAATTTTATATTTCATTATGCACAATATAGATCGACACCGTGCACCATACTGTTGAACAAATTTCACCTTAATAACTGTTAGACTGCACATAATATTTTATTTACATACATACTAATTTTTTTAATCAAAAAAATAATAGAAAATATCAAATAAAACATTTTAAATGCTAATCGCATTTTTTATACTAAATAATATAATTTATGTTGGATATTTTGGTTATTTATGTTAACCAACAAATTAATCCGGTTATGTAGCATTGCGTTTAATTCTCTCGTTGAGAGCTCCCCATTCTCTCGTTGAGACCGTTTCTTTGTTGATCTTGTTTCAGTGATTTTTCTTGCTCTTTCTTTGTTCGTTCTAGTTGTTTGTCCTCAAATCTCCATCATTTTGTTGTTTGTGATTCCTATCAGTGTGTTTATTCCTCTTTTTCCCCTATTGACCGAAATTAAGGTTTTGCAAAACCAGTAATAAGAGATAGATTTACTGCAACTACTGATGATGATTGAGCTAACCGTCTACAAGAATTCTCCTTATCCCACAGAGGAGGAAATCTATGACATTGCTAAGGAGGATATTAGACTGAGCGCAGATGAATCCCAGCGAAGCCTTTTTGGCAAGATAGTCGGAGATCGAAAGGCCAGCTGGAATGGAATAAAAGGAACAATGAGCAATATATGGAAGTTGTCTCAATCCATGGAAGTTAAGGAGCTGAGGCCAAATTATTTTCAGTTCATTTTCCAGGACAAGTAGGACATGAAAAAGGTGATTGGTGGCACAAACTGGAGCTTCGAAAATCAGTATTTAATTCTTCAAGAATGGAATCCGCAAATTTCAAGTAAACATCCAACCTTTGATGACCTTCACTTATGGGTGCAAGTCCTGAATGTCCCTCTTAATTGGCTAAGCATTGATGTCGGTTTGAAGGTAGGCAAGATCTTCAAATCAGTTGACAATGTGGTCATTGTTAGTTCAGGCAATCATGAGGGTAAAATTTTAAGGGTTTACACACAATCTCCTAGAACCAATACCTAGGATTGCTAATATCCGTATGAGGTCAGATAGTTACTGTTAGCTTCCGCTATGAGAAGTTGGTAAATTTATGTCACTACTGCGGAATGATCGGTCACCTTGATCGCAGCTGCACGAAACACATTAGTGACATCAAAAGCAACTCACTCAAAGAAGGACAATGTGGAGATTGGCTCAAAGCCCCTGAAGGACATAGATGGGTTGAACTCAGTCCCTCGAGGTGCAAGAGTCCTCCCCCCTCCCACTCTCAATCAGACACAGATCACAGATCATCACAAAGACCATCCTCCAACCAGGTAGCTAAGGAGCACCACATCATTCCCTTTTCTATGGAGAGCCCACATTATTCCCTCAGCACAACTCACTTCAGGTCAAGCTAGGGCCTTGAAAGAAATTACCTCTGAGTATGCCACTACGGTTCATAAGCAGATGAAAATTGAAACAATGGTATCCTTATCACCTACTGCACTATCATTACTCCTGAAGTTTCCTCACCAGCCAAAGGTGTAGCAGCTACTAAGAAATGGAAAAGAACAGGAAATAAAATGGGCAGATTGCAGAGGGAGCTACTATACCAATCATCATAGACTCACCCATTTGAATCAATAGAACCAGACTGAACATTGAAGAAAACTTTCAGACACCAGATGAGAATCTTGGTCAGTCATCAGGCATAAAAAAAATCAAATCACAGATAGAGAAGGTGGAGGTTGCCAGCCTGGAGTGGAACCCAAGTGAACCATGCTAGCTGCAGTGTGGAATTGTAGAGGGCTGGGTGGACCCTCTACAATTTTCCAAATTAGAGAGTTAGTGAAAACTCACCACCCCTTTTTATTTTTCTTTCTGAAATAAAAAAACAACAAGCTTTTGTTAAATATGTAGGTAAGAAACTGGGTTTTGATGATAGGTTTGCTATTGTTGATCCTGTAGGTCTCAGTGGGGGTCTTCTTCTTTGTTGGGACCCTAATATTCATATTCAGCAATGTATTAGAAATTATTTTTATTTTTTTTCTTTTTATTACAGTTAATTTTCAGTATAAGTCTAATGATCCTCAATAGGGTGTTTTTGTGTATTTTAATTCCTGTAAATCTATTAGGCTTGAACAGTGGCAAGAATTTCTTGAAGACAAAGCTTCATGGGGTAATCTCTGGTTTGCCATAGGAGAGTGGAATGAAATCAGGTCTCCAACTGAAAAGATTGGAGGCATTCCCAGAAGTACTCACAATTGTCAAGGCTTTAGTGCATTTATCAATGATCTGGAGATGGAACAAGTCCAAATGGATGGATATCCCTACACCTGGTGCAACAACAGAGCTGATGTCGGTTTGGTGGAAGAACTGCTAGACAGAGCATTTACTTCTGTTGATTGGTCCCATACATTTCCTAATGCCTCAGTAACAAATGTGGTCAGAAGTGCATCAAACCACTCTGCTCTTATTTTTGATATGGGACTCTCCAGAGAGAAGCAAAAAACCAGGTTCCACTTTGATAAAAGGTGGATAGGCAAGGAAGGCTTTGACTATATAGTCAAAACAGCCTGGCTCCTTCCATGTACAGACACTCCATTTTATAAGCTCAAGGAGAAGATTAAATAAGTTAGAGCAGCACTGCTTATTTGGAGCTCTAAATTTCAAACCAAAAATCAGGCTCTTATAGCCACATTGACAACCAAATTGCAAACCCTGAATCAAGACAAGTCAGGCAATATCTGGGACACCTGGGAAACCACAAGGTAGGAGTTGGAGAAAGCTCACAAACATGAGGAAATTTCGACAAAAAGCCAGACAGAAAAGGCTTAAAGAAGGGATTCCAACACACGGTTTTTTCATGCCCTTACTCTCGAAAGAAGAAGATATAATGCTATCACCAGATTATTATATTCCAAAGGTCAAGCATTAACCAATCAGAGAGATATTGAGTCACATATTGCAGAGTTTTATGTCAAACTTTTTTCATCTGAAGGTAGCTAGGGAGGAGATGTGTTGCTACCTCTAATTCCCACAACTATCACTCCTGAACTGAACACTGATCTTCTTAAGACGGTGGAAGAAGATGAGATCAAAGGAGCCCTTTTCAGCCTTCCTCCAAAAAATGCTCCTGGAGAGGAAGGTATGAGTGTTTTGTTCTATCAGCATTTCTGGTCCCTTATCAAAGAAGACCTTCAAACTGGAATGCTTTTTAAGTACTGGAATCACACAATTCTGTCTCTAATCCCTAAATGTGCAGAACCTGAAACTGTGGGTCAATTTAGACCAATAAGTCTTTGCAGTGTAGTGTATAAAGTGGTCTAAAAAATCCTTGCACAAAGACTTAAACTCTGTTTAAACCACTGCATCAGTGACCATCAGTCTGCCTTTGTTCAAGGAAGGCAATTACTTGATAATGTCATCATAGCACAAGAGGCTTTTCACTTTTTGAATAGACATTCATCTAGTAAAAATTGTTTTATGGCTCTTAAATTAGATCTAATCAAGGCCTTTGACCATGTTGAATGGCTATGTCTTAAGAAAATAATGTTGCAGATGGGATTCCACCAAGGTTTTGTTAAGTTTGTAATGGTTTGTGTCACTTCAGCTTCATTCTCCTTCAAAGTTAATGGTATTGTTAGTGGTTATGTCACTCCTTCTCGAGGCATAAGGCAGGGGGATCCTCTATCCCCCTACCTATTTATTATTGGGGCAGAACTATTATCAGCTCTTATTTCAGATGTAATTACTAAGGGTCATCTACATGGTCTGAAACTTTCTAGAAATGGGCCACTCCTCTCTCATTTACTATTTGCAGATGACTCATTGTTTTTCTGTAAAGCTGAAGTTGACCAGGCACATGTCCTCCTTAATCTTCTTGAGCAATACAAGTTGTTCTCTGAGCAACAGGTTAATTTGCAAAAATCTACAGCATTTTTTAGCAGGAATACCCCTCACCAGCTTCAGACTCAAATTTTTTCCACTTTGAATGGTATTGTGTCCCATAGATCTACAAGGTATCTTGGATTACCTCTTGGCATTGGGAAATCAAAAAAGGAAGTTTTTAATTATCTTCTTACCACTGTGCAATCTAGACTGAATAGTTGGAAATCAAACCTTCTCAGCCCAGATGGAAAAGAAGTACTTCTCAAAGCTGTGATCCAAGCTCTGCCACTTTTCACCATGTCTTGCTTTATAATTCCACTCTCTTTATGCCCTGAAATATCCAGATTATGTGCTGAATTTTGGTGGAAATCTGGAGAACAAACCAATAAGGGCATTCATTGGAAAAAATGGCAATCCTTACACTGTCTAAGCAGCAAGGGGGTCTGGGATTTCTTGATCTCAAATTGTTCAATCAGGCACTTATCTGCAAACAACTTTGTAGGATTGATACCAATCCACAACTTCTTGTCAGCAAAATCCTCAAAGACAGGTATTTTCCAAACAATTCACTCATTCATGCAGTTAAAACCCAAAGTGGCTCTTGGATGTGGAATACTTGGATGGAAATGATGCATGTTTTTTTACAGTGGCTTAAAATTGAAATCAGAAATGGCATGAATACCAAAATTGCTTATTTAAACTGGGTTCCAAATCTGCCTGTACCTTCATCTACACTTATGCCATTGGCCAGAGATCATTTAATTTGGGTTAAAGACCTGATGTTACCAAATGGCAGAGAATGGAATGAGTGGCTCATCAGGCAGGTCTTCTCAGAGCAAGATAGCTCAACTATTCTTAGCATCACAACTCTGAAGCAGGACAAAGAGGATAAGATGTATTGGGGACTTCATCAGAAGGGTCTATTTTCAGTCTCCTGCACTTATGCACAGCTTTCCACACAGAAACTTCTATATCTTCATATCCCTGAGTGTAGCTCTTCTCCCCACAACAGGAAAAGTACCTTGTACAGATGCTGGAACTTGCAGATCATGAACAAAATCAAACATTTTCTTTGGAAATGCATCTCAGGCACCTTACATGTGGTTGTCAACTTGTTGAAAAAAAGGCATGGAACTGGATACAACATGTTCTCTATGTGGAGCATCTTCTGAAACTATTGAACACCTTCTTTTCTCTTGCTCAAGAGCTCAAAGACTCTGGGACCTGTCCCATGTGAAATGAGATGCACATACTTGCAGAACTGATTCATTCAAAGGATGGTGGCACCAAGTTTGCTCACTTGATCATTCAGATGTTGCTGAAGCCAGAATACAACTGTCTACATATCTGATTTGGTGGCTCTGGAAGTCAAGGAACCTCTGGGTCTTTCAAAAATCTTTCATTCCAGTGCACATGCTTGTCATGCAGCTCAATCTGATTGGTTGGAGTTCTCACATGCTGCAGGGTCTTTGCATTAAAATGTCTCTCATGTTAGGCCTTTTGAACATTGGGGAACTTAGTGCCTTACTAGGCTTTGTGGCAGTGGTAGGTGCTAAGTTCCTTTTTCCTTATTTTTTGTTTTATCTCTGTCTTGAGGCTCTAGGCCACCTTGTGTGTGCCTCTCAGTTTGTTATTTCCGAGTCTTCTATAAAATGTGTACTTGGACTTTGTCCTCTTTCGAGCTTTAGTTATACAATCTCTATCGTTTCAGAAAAAAAAAATCTGGTTATGTTGAAATTCTCAGGTCAAATTTTTATATTTCATTTTAATTATTCATTTTTTACTCAAATTTTTATATTTCATTTTGATTATTTATTTTTTACTTTTAAAACGTATATATATACAAAATATTCTGCAATTCATTTTTTTTTTAAAAAAAAAGGTATTTATCAATTTTTTAATAATTTCATGTACACATATAACATCATTTTTTAAAGTGCACACATACACATAATATTGTGCATCTAGAGTCATTATTATTCATAAATCAATCTTCATTATATTATAAATTGACATCCATAAATAAAAATATACATAAATTAAAATTAGAAATTGCAAAATAGTCCTCCAAACATATCTAATCTCCCAAAAGGCCAAAACAAACCCCATCCCCAAAAATCATCCTCACGTCACTTACCTCAGCCCTCCCCTGCCGTACGAGATAGGCCTTTCTCTCAGACTTACTCTTATTCCTATTCCCACTCTTCTCAACTAGGCAAGGAAATGGAAGCAGATCAGTTTCGGTCCAATCAAAAAAATGGTTCAAGGTTCGATGTAATTGACGTAAGCAACTGAAAAGGCCAAAACAAACCCCATCCCAAAAAATCATCCTCACGTCACTTATCTCAGCCCTCCCCTGCCGTACGAGCCACCGCCGCCGACGACTGGGAACTGCCTTCTATGTGCCTAAAGTGTGTGTGATTGTGTGTGACATAGAATGGTAGTGTGTGGGTCCCACATTATTTTTAGATGAGTGATAAAATTGTGTGTCCATTTTACCTTTATTTATTGGTCAAATGTATATATTTGACCCAAACTTATTTATTTGTTTACTATAATGCCACATGTTTGACTGCTACTTATTAAACTTTGACTTGACTATAACTATTGATATAATGAATCAAATGGTACAGATTCATTCTTATTTTTTTATTAACTATCCTTCTTTCTCATATGATTCAATTCTATATACCCAAGGTTCATTGTAGTTTGCACTAGGTAATCAGTTCATCGATTCTGGATAGAATATTGAAAAAAAACAATCAGAGAATCTGGAACAAAAAAATGAAGGTAAAAGAAAAAGAACTAAAAAAGTGTTGTAATACAGATTGTCAATATGTAAGATCGATGTGTAAGATAGACAAAGATAGAGAAAGCAGAAGAAGAGAATAAGAGAGAAAAGATACGCCGTCAAAACCATCATCTTATTCATTCACTTGAGCCCTATATATAAGGGAATACAATGTACATGACTAAAGACCTAATGGGCTCCTGGCCCATACCTACAAAGTCTATATCTAGGTAATGTCCACAAATTAATATTTACAACACTCCCCCTTGGACATTACCGCATCATGTCTATGCCTCGTTAAAAACCTCGCCACAAAACCAAGTGGTAAAAAATAGTCGAGGAAAAGAGTACATGACATATGCAAATTTATGTGTTATACTTGCTGCCTCGTTAAAAACCTTTCTAAGTAAAACCCAATGGGAAAAAACTTAGCTAAAGAAAAAAGAGTACAACACCGACCAACAGGGCCTAATTTTCAGGATTACAATATCTTCAGGATCTATTTATCGTCCCCCCTGAAGGCAAGAGCCTTTCAAGTTACATTTATGAATGTTTGTTGCTCCCCCTCAAGGTAAGAGTATCTACATAAAATCGTCATTGGTTGCTCTTCCGGAGTTAATATGGATTCAAAAATATCATCAAATGTATTTCCATAATTTATTTGTGTACACAAACTAAGTTATCTTCCAGATAAATATGGGGAAATTTCAATACCCAATGGTAAAGAGTTATTACCATTTGAGAGGTAACCAATCGAGGACCTAATACTGCGGGGATCAATTATACACTTGGTGTCCTTATCCACCAATATCATATATCAAGTCCAAAGATAACTCAACATACATGTACGCATAATGGGATATTCTCAGTTTATCACGATCTCTTTAAGAAGAGAAATAGTAAATGTTGCTAGCAAATTCATCACAAATGCAGTATCAGGCCTGGTGCAGTTTGCGTGATAAAAGTTCAGCACAATTGCGCTTAGTAAATAAACTTCAGGTCATTTGTGGACTTCAAGTCCATTGGAACTTCAGGTCCTATAATATCCTCATTTGTTTCTTTGGATCTTTGTCAAATTCTAAATATTTGACACTCATTGGTGTTATAATATTACATCTCTAAAAATAGATTCAAATAGATTGGTTGGGTAAAAAAAACTCTTTCTAAAAGATGCTCGATCTACAAGTCGAGATAATACTCTTTGGTATTTAACCAAGAGTTTCATTCTAACTCCGTCTATAAGCATGAGCTAACTTATTTAATCTTTTACATAGTGTTCACCACATAATTTATTTGACCGAGATGATTAATTTGTATCTTATCATTATACACAAGGTTCTACCTTTAATTTCGTACTTTACTTCTTCAGGAAGAATTTAGTTGGTTGTACCACATCTTACCAACAACTTTAAATAATTAAACTATATATTATTTAATTATCTTTCATCTCGGGTACTCGAGTCCATCCAGGACTTTCACATATGACTCAATAGTCATGTTAATGTTGCTGCCATAAATATTAACTTGCGGAATCATTGATAATGAGAGAACTTATTTAAATAAATATTTGGGTCTCTGCATAAACCCATGAGCATAATCTCGCTATATTTACACCACCACATCACATGTTTCATATAAATATTCATTATCCTTTTGGGATATGCTATCCTCCTGGGATATACCGTGTAGCGAGTGAAAGCTCTGCCTCAATTTTCCTTTCTATCTCAATCAACCTAAGTGCTTCTAGCACTTTCATTATTTTGATCCGGATCATTATTTGAGATAGTAAGGAAATTACATAGGCAAGTATGTTGTCGACAACTGATATTCAATTTATATTTTTCTCTCAACCATATATGCAACTTCATATTACTAGTCATATTTATAATCATTTCCCATAACATCTAATTTTGGCCGTTCCGCATTTCCAGTACTATAATGGTTTGATGCACGTGCAAGATGTACTGGATCAACTCTTCAGGAGTTTCTTATAAAGGAGTGTTAATTCTTGAATATGCATTTTCCGCGAACTTTCATATATCATATTCGTTGTATCACCTTATGCTTGTAGTATCAAGGAGTCAATCATTCCCTAGGGAATTTGCTTAGTTTGTGGTACATTTATAAATATACAAATTGGTCACTCCATTATTACTATAGATTTCGCTTGGCAGAAATATAATATGATCTTCAAGTTCAATTTTTATTGCATGATTTCAAATAATGAAAACATTAATATTTCACATATTTCACGGCATTGATAAACTTATGTTCATATCTCCCCCTAATGCTGTGAAATCATGTTCATGTATTATGCAAAAAACGTACCAAATAATAAATTGATCCCCTATAATGGCCTCTAGGTATTAAAAATTCGACGGAGTATAAAAATCATATCATACCTAGCTTGTAACATAGGCCCATAAAGGTACGAATTGGTGGTGATATAAAATGATGCATAATAAAATAAAAATAAATTGCAGATGGGAAATGTTTGATTCTCCATGCATTTTGGGGAGAAATTATCATAAATAATTTCCCAATATGATCCAACTGCTCATGCCAATTATCAAATATATAAGTTGGGCATCGAAGTATAATAATCATTTCTAAGTGAACACTATATGCTTCAGGCACTGCAATTGAACTTCGGTTGTGAGCCTTTTATTGTAGCTACTAGGAATGTTTTTGTTAAAGAGCATGTGCTTCGGGCACTACATATGAATTTATTATTTTAGCTATCAACAATATAATTCAATGGCATGCATCTTATCAAATATCCAAGCAAACATAAATAATTTAAAACGAAAACTTGTATATTGATTCAATCTTTATAACATTCTGGTTACATCACTTCATTGAATATGCAGAGTTGATCTAAAATCAAAAGATCATGAATTTATCCAAAAATCAATGAGATTATCTACTAGATCAATCTTACAAGAATACTTGCTAGATAATTTTATTCAATTATTATACAGGTCAACAGGACAAATCCTTCAGGGATAACCAAATCTAGGTCAATAAGGTATTCAAATTCACTAGTGATACATTTAATTATATAATCCTTCAGGGAAACTCAAATCTATAGGCATAAACTTCAACAAGATATTTGCTCTGCAATTCATGACATAATTAGAAAATAACTATACATGTTGCATACCATTCATTTGGTTCATTGGAATTTTTATTTTATAACTCTTCAGAAGTATAATAATTGAAGTATGAGAGATTTCACTATATAAGATATATAATATTTTCCTCATTCATCATCGAAAATAATCCTTAGCTAGAGGATAATGTCTACTGGACATATACGTGTGTTACCACTTTCAAATCTTAAGAAGTAATGTGAAGAATAATCGAATACATATCAAACAAGAGATGCTCATATAAGACAATTAAATCAAGGAAATATATAGTCTTATAGAAGATAGATAATCTTTATCATATGTCGCAGGTGAAAAATTATACTTTTGCATGTGCTTCTGGCACTAATACAATCTTAATGAACAACTCAAGAGCACATTCTCGTACAGAAAAGTACTTTAAATTTATAAACTCCACAGCATCTCATGAATTACATACATATCATATAGGAACAAACTAATCATAGTGTAACAAAAAAAAAAAAAAAATATCTCGGTAGAGGAGTATNAAAAAAAAAAATCTCGGCAGAGGAGTATAAACAGGAAACAAATTCATTAACAATAGCAAATAGCTTGAATTTCGCTGGGCATTAGACAATCATATAAACTCCACAAGCAAATTCTGTCTCATCTAGAGGGTTCACAATTTGGATGACAAGTATAAGCATATTGGTGCTCACTTTTGCATTATTACTGTAAGATTTTGTTTTTCTTCAATAACTCTATAAAGGAATAGATACTGCTAATAGGTATTCTTGACGGAAATTAACCCATTGCGGTCAAGGATTCTTGTCTCATAAACAAACAGAGAGTGAATTTAAAGTCATATGACATATGAATTTGTGCATAAAATACATCGTACAACTACCAAATAAAATATGAAAATATTGACCTTCAATCTATCTATAAATTAAAATCATTTACAAGGCAGTAAAATTTCAAATACAATTTCTAGGCACAACAGGTGCAAAATAAAATGGGCAATTATATATTTGCAGCAGCCATATATATTGACCTTTTCAAATAGAATAATACATACATAAGCCACAGAAATTCGAAATCAAGCATCTCAATAAAATGTGCCCATACATAAAAAACATACCGAAAAAAATGGATTAATTATTTTTAAATAAATAAAAAAAATATTTTCAACCAAATAGACAAATCATTGAGTCAGTATCATGCTTCTCTCGATGAAGGTCTAAACACAATCTTAGAAGAATTAATTTCATTGAATTAGAGTGAAAAGAGTTTAATGATTCTCCATAAACATTAAATTTTCAAATAGATCAAACACAATATTAATTAGGAAAAATTGCACCATTAGTCCACTAACTATTGGTCAGTTGCACTTTCGTCCTTTAATAAAAAAAAAATTTAGATTTGGTACACTATCTTTATTATTTTTGCACTATACATCCAAAACGACGTTCCGGTGACATTTTTGGCCGGCAAATCTGACGTGGCGTCCATTTGGCCCTACACATTAAACACCGGCGATGATGTGGAATAGCCTGTCCATAGATCTGTCGCCACGCGGATTAAAGACAAAAAAAAATCATATTATCCATGTGTCATTACACATGGATTTAAGAATTGGAAAAAAAAAACCAAAAACCTGTAATAATAAGGAAATCGCGGGATGAAATTGCGGGAAAATTCCCAAAGCAGACAAACCCTATAATCGACAAGAACTGTTCTTCACAATCGCCCTAATTCTTACATGCAAAAATCAATACTGAATCGCCCAATTTCCTTTCACAAAATATCGAAGGGCGATATCTTCCCAACCCCTTCTATCAGAAATTAAAAATGGTGATGAAAAGAGATAAGAAGCACTCGGGTTTGCCACCTCCATTATATCGTGAGTTTTTAATTTGTTTACTTTTTGTCTACTTGTGAAATAGTGTATTTGAGTATCTTTTCAACAAAATGTGGTCCTTGAAAATAGTGTATTTGATTATCTTTTCAACAAAATGTAGTCCCTGAAACATATATTTGTTTATTTTTTTAAGAAAATGCGGGCCTTGTCCCTCATATATATGTTTATATGTTCAATAATTTGATGTTTCTTGGCCCACAGACCCGGATTCTACTTCCCTTACTGTCGTGGTGCATCATGGAGGTGTCTTTCAAAGCTATCCCAGTTTAAGTTACACTGGGGGTTCAAGAACTGTTCTTGACTATGTGGACAAGGTACACATGAACTTAATTCGCTTTACTACATGACAAATGAGATTATAGGTCCTGGTAAGAAAAAATTTCAGAGTGATTTTTGTGGTCGTCTCAGCCTCGTATGCAATGATAGTGATCTTTTGGTGGGGTTTGATGCTGCTTTGTCTTGTAGAGAATTGCATCTTTATGTAGAAAACGTTGTCAATGAAGTTGTAGAGTCTGTTGATAGTGAGTATTGTTTGGGGAGTGACTCTGAAAATGATGATGAACTATTTGATCACCATATTGATGATGTAACTTCAGTTGAGGCATCTGTTGAAAGAAGTTCTGTTGCAAAATCAGTTGGGGATTTTGGTGTTGTTGGATCATCAAGAGAATCTGATGATGAAATAAATGAGAAAGATGGCCATGTTAATAGTGATGAGGCTTAGAGTAGTGAGGATGATGTTATGAATAATAAAGATGACTTTAATGAGAACAGGTTATCTGATGATGAAGCAAATGGTGAATCACCTCTTCCAGCCCTTGTATTCAATGTAGCTCAAATTTATGATCCCACCTTCAAACTTGGGATGTTGTTTAGTAGCAGAGCTGAGTTCAAAAAGGCAGTTGATTCTTATGTTATTAAACAGAGAAGAAGTTTGAAGTTCACTAAGAATGACAAGTACAGATTTTATGTGAAATGTGGTGATGATGATTGCCCTTGGATGATTAATCTGATTCAGGTGAAGGACTCAACCTCATACAGGATCCACAAATTTGTTGATGAGCACAATTGTCCTCCTACATTTGATGTCAAAAATGTGAAAGCACCTTGGCTGACAGATAGATATCTTGATGATTTCAAGACTGATCCAAACAGAAAAGTGAAGCCATGGAGGAGGGAGGTAATTCACAAGCTGGGCTGCCATGTTTCTAAGTTTCAAGCTTATAGGGCCAGAAGAAAGGCTCTGAAGATTGTGGAAGGGTGCCCTGACTACCAGTTAACTAAACTTTGGGATTACAGAAAAGAACTTATTAGATCAAATCCTGGTTCTACTGTTATTTTGGGGACTGTTGATACTGAAAATTGTGAGAAGAGGTTTGATACGTTCTATGTTTTCTTCAGTGCACTTAAGAAGGGCTTTAAAGCAGGTTGCAGGCAAATCATAGGAGTTGATGGTTGTTTTCTAAAAGTGCCTCACAAAGGCATTTTACTCACAGTTGTTGGGGTTGATCCAAACAATAATCACTACCCTCTTGCATATGCCATTGTATCTTCAGAAAATGGGGAAACTTGGGAGTGGTTTTTTATTCTATTAAAGAATGACCGTGAAATAATAAACCAACAAGATTGGACCTTTATTTCAGATAAGCAGAAAGGTTTAATCTAAGCCTTCAGTTCTATTCTTTCTGATTGCCACCATAGATTTTGTGTGAGGCATCTCCATAACTTTCAGAATGCTGGTTTTAGAGGTTTAGATTATAAGAAGGCTCTTTGGAAATGTACATTAGCAACTATTGTTGGTGAATTCAACCAATATCTTGATGAGATGAGGGAGCTGAGTAAAGAGCCAGCAGAATGGCTCAATGACAAACCACCATCAGAGTGGAGCTAAGTCACATTTCACTGAAGGCCCCAAATGTGACATGGTGTTGAATAATGTCTATGAGACATTTAATGGAAACATATTAGAGGCTAGGGACAAACCAATGTTGAAAATGTTGGAGTGGATTAGGCAATATCTTATCAGCAGACTTCAAAAAAATAGGGATAAGGCTGCCAAACTTTGGAAGGATGGGTTGTGTCCAAAAATTAGAGAGATTCTTTCTCATCATGTTGAACAGGTGGGTGGCTGCATTCCTTTGAAGTGTGATCATGCAAACTGGGAGGTGTCTTGTTTCAATAGGGGGCAATTTAATGTGAATCTTGATTTGGGGACTTGCACTTGCAGAAAATGGGGTTTGACTGGAATACCTTGCCCCCATGCAAGTAGTGCAATGTATATGTCCAAAATGGACCCATTTGATCATGTAGCTACCCGCTATTTTGTTGCTACATATCACAAAGTGTATAAACCAGCTATAAGGGGAATTAATGGTGAGGTGTTGTGGGATGAGAGCTTATATATTCCACCATTGGCTCCAAATTTTGGTAAATGTGTGGGAAGACCAGGTAAGTCAAGAAGACTTCAATCTGATGAGAGGCCTTGTAAGAAGAAAAAACAAGATACAAGGTCGCAGAGACTTAGAAGGCAACAAAACACAGTTAAGTGCAAGAACTGTGGTGGTTTGGGACATAATAGCAAAACATGTCATAGGAGGGCCTCCAATGAAGAAGCTGTGATGGGATCACATATTGTTCAAGCACCTCAGGATGATAGGGGAGGTTCAAACATGTCTAGGGTACTATTCTGATTTCATATTACTTTTTATTTTTCATTATTTTTGTCCTAATATTTTCAACCTCATACAGGATGACGGTGGAGGCTCAAGCTCAGTGCACATCACAAAGAAACAGAAAAATCATCCTACATTGCTACCCCCAGTTTTTGAAGAACATCAAGAACCTGAAAAGATTGATGTCCCCATTCTAACACAAATGTCTCAGTCCAAATTAGCAACAACAACACACATTGAAGGACCCTTAATATGGGATTAACTTCAAAGGGGAAGAACAAGAGGACCACCAGTTGATGACTCTTTCCAGAAGAAGTTTAAGCATTTGTCTGAAATTTAAGAAGTTTAAACAGTTGGTGAATTGATTTGTGTATTGTGCCTCATTTTTGTGTAGTACTTTATTGTACATTTTCTTGTTTTGTAATTTCTGATGGGCATGAACTCTTAGAAATTCCGTTTTGGAAGCTATGTCTTGGATGCTATGGAAAATCTGAGATTGTGTACTCTTGTGAAGCTATGTTTTGGTACATTCATTTGATTGTGTAGTAATGTGAAGTTTTTTGTGTATTATATATAGTAAACTGTGTTCATTATGTCTATTTTTGAAGTTAATCTTGTTTCAAATGTCCAATCTGTTATTTGTTTTCATTTGTTAGTGTTGGTTTGTTTGTCTTTAGTGTTGGTTTCAATGTGGTGTTATATTGTAACATTTTGAAAACAAAATAGAGACAAATCATAGTTCTAAATCAATAGAACAAAAACAGAGACAAAAACAAACACAAGTCCAAAGATCCCATAAATCAATACAAACAGTGAGAAAATTTTGTTCCATCAACATTGCCGTCATCATTGTTTCATCAACACTGCCATTATCAACACAAGTTCTGAATCCTAAGAAACACTGTCATCATCATACTTAACAAAACTTCATAACAAAATAAGGAACAAGACAAAGTGGCCAATTCCATTACATGAAATTTCTTCAACTGAAGCAACAGTGAAGGACCTGGAAAATAACAAAAGATAATGCCATATAAATGCAGATTTTCTTCATCATTGCAATGTTCTGCTTCAATTTTTCATTTTCAGCTTCCATGGCATTCACCCTACGTAGTAGTTCTGGAATTATAGCCCTCGAGCGACGACAAATTAGAGGATCCTCCCAATTAAAAAATTGGCAACCACCTCTCTAAGAAGAAGAAAAGAAAAAATATAACAATTTGAATGAAGAACCCTAATTTCAATAACCCAAATTTGACACTCAAGAACCCTAATTTAGCACTCAAGAACCCTAATTTATGACTCAAGAACCCTAATTTGGGACTGAAGAACCATAATTTCGGACCTCAAT
>BKCP01005627.1:1191766-1220113 GCA_008636005.1 Striga asiatica
TTATTAGTTATATATGTGTATTGAGAAAGAGATAAGATTTGATGTTGAGTTAATTTACTTACTGCTGTTCTAGCCTGTTTATAGAATGTAAACTGCTGCTATGTATGTATCTGGGACTATGCATTTGAAGGTCTTCTCCAGTCATAAGGCGCTGCTGGATAGTGGGATATGTGATGTGTTGATTATTTCAACTCCAAACATGACTCACTTTGACATATTGATGGATATTATCAGTCACCCAAAACCCCACCATGTCTTGGTGGAGAAGCCACTCTGCACAACTGTTGCAGACTGCAAAAAGGTTTGAAAGAAAGCCAAACACAAATATTTGTTTCAAAATTCTTGTTTTTTGCAGCCCAATTTGTTCCTTTTGCACCCAAAACTTGTAATTCTCCAGCATTATTTAGCAAGAGCTGTTATTGGCATTTAAGGATTTATTTATCTTTGAATAGAATAGTTATTATTATTATTATTATTATTATTATTATTATTATTATTATTATTATTATTAAGGTCATAGATGCTGCTGCAAAGAGACCAGATGTTCTAGTACAAGTTGGGTTAGAATACAGATATATGCCGCCTATCGCTAAATTGATTGATTTGGTGAAAGATGGAGTTTTGGGACGAGTCAAGATGGTTTCCATTCGTGAACATCGATTCCCGTTTCTAGTCAAGGTAACTTTTTCAGCTACTGTAATGCTGTCTCCCATTTATCCAGAGTAAATAAACAAAATATATTCTTTCTTAAACCTTTGCTGTAATATAGGTCAACAATTGGAATAGGTTCAACTGTAACACCGGCGGTACACTCGTGGAAAAATGCTGCCATTTTTTTGATCTAATGAGGTTATTTGCCGGTGCCAATCCAGTCCGTGTCATGGCATCTGGTGGCATTGACGTAAATCATAAAGATGAAATATATGATGGAAAGGTGAAAATCTCTATTTGATCTTATATTGGCAAGATATGTAGATTTCTAGCGATCAACATGATTGTAGCATATGATTTTTGTTTTATGCAGGCGCCAGATATAATCGACAATGCATATGTAATTGTTGAATTCGAAAATGGTGCTCGGGGTATGCTTGATCTTTGTATGTTCGCTGAAGGCAGTAAAAATGAACAAGAGATATCTGTTGTTGGTGACATTGGTAAGGTACAAAATTTTCACCCGTGGTTTTATGGGTGATTAAGCTTTAATGACATGTGGATCGTCATTCATTCATGAACAAGTAGTTGTGACTAGTGCATTCTATGATTCATTCTAAAAGATATAATTGCAGAGTTGCCCCTGGTATTTCTGCGTGACATTTATTTAGTCGATGAAGTTGATGGAGTTACAAAAGAGCCATCTGTGGGGTAAATACAAACCTCATAGGGGTTATTTGTAATTTATAGATACAAGTGAAATTTTCTGTAATGTGGGTATGAGACTAAATTTGCAAGGTTGATTAGGGTGAGGCGTTTGTACCAGAGAGCATTGTTCGTTGGGGAACGCGAGTAGAAGGGCGAGATGGCGTTAAAACACTGAAAGCTGAGGATGTTCGCATAAAGTGAGTCATTCTTTATTAGCCATTGCTTCATTTACAAGGTTGGTTGTAAATTTTCGTCACGAGTTTTTGTTGGCTTACTAGATACGATGGACTGCATCATGGTTCTAGCTATTTGGAACATCTTCAATTTTTGTTTGCAATTAGAGCAAATGGTGCTCAAGCTCCAGCTGTGAATTTGAAAGATGGACTGATTTCGGTTGCAATAGGAGTTGCTGCGCAACTGTCAATCGAGAAGGGTCGATTTGTAACAATGGATGAGGTTATGTAGAAAGCTCGAGGGATGTGTGAATTACAAGTTTTTATTGTATTGTTAACTTTTACTTGTATATGTGGTGGGCTTTTCTTTGGACTTTGCTCCTGAACTTGATATGGTCCGGAAATAAATTAGTAAAATCTGTTATAAAACTTTGAATATCATTTGAGATAATTTATTTATTTTGTCAGTATAAAATAAATTTATCTTCTGCAGGTTCGTTCAATACACTCTAAGTGTATTAGTGTAATTCATTAATCAAGATTAACTAATTCAAAATTGCACTACAATATAAACAATAAAATATAGACTGTATTTAATTAAATAAGATTCTCATTGAAACCAAAATAAATTTATAACAAAACCAAATATTTAGTATATACAAACCAACAGTCCAGTCGTTGATTTTCACAATCCCGCGGGCGCTTGTTCTTCCATTGCACATGCCGCACAGAACAACTTGACTTTATAACCTTTATAAAATTTAGTTGGCCACTATTCTTTTACCATGTTGACCTGTTCTACCGTGTAATAATACACATGGATATGTTTATGCAAAGAATAGAAAGTGGAGAAATTAAACAGAAAAATAATACTATCTTCAAGTCTTATTGAAGGGAATCCCATCCGATGACATTTTAAAGTCAACTCTTTAACCGAAGGAGTTTCCTCGGTGCTTCCTTCCCCAATAAATAATATAATGTAATCACCTAGCTATAAATTAATTAAAAAAAAATACATTTCATTTCACAATATTGAGAGAGAATTGACAATAAGAATCCGTGATCAGGCAGCATGGTAGGAGCACCAATTTCATACTCGGGCGGCCACCATCCTCCCCCGACAGGTATGAGAGCTTTTCTGTAAGTTGTGTATTGACAAAAAATTCAATTTTGATTTGTTTACTTGTCTAAAGTCTTTTTTTTGGTACACTAACTTTTCATTCATCAATAATAGTACGTTGTGTTGCAATTTCAATCACTATTGGACATTATCCTAACAATGGTTCATTATCTTTGTAGATTAATGTCCTAAAAATGATACAAATTGCAACATAACGTACAGTTTTTGATGAGTAATGTTCTAAATAGTTTTGATATGGAGCCATCGGATGACTCGGCTTATGGAGTCATTCACTCTTATTCACCAATAGTATATTGACATGTGTCCTGCAATAAATACACTTTAGACATGTGTCAATACATTAAGTGGTGGATGGCTCCATAAGAAAACCATCCGATGACTCTATAGAACTTTTGAATTTCGAAAAATGATACAAATTGCAACATAACTTACTATTTCTTATAAGGAGTAAGTTAGTGTACCAAAAAATGGACTTTAAACAAGTAATCAGAGCAAGATTGAAATTTTTCCTTGTTGGTATTCAACATTCATGCATATTTGTATATTGAGTTTGGTCGCTAACCCAGCAGGTCAACAACAACAAGAAGCATATGCATATGCATATGCACCTCTCTCTACACTCCTTCCCTATGACGGTCGGGGACCCACACAAAATACTCCTCTAAACACAACATACCTTTTCCCCCCAACAGCTCCTAATTTCCCGGCCACCACACAACCACAACCACCACCACCACCACCACCCTTCCCACCTTGCTCCACCATTACTCAACCAAATGCTTATCCCCCACTCTCTACTACCAACTACCCTGCCCAGCCACCATCAGGCTACCCTTCACCGGCCAACAACTCACACCCTCCCACTGCTTATCCAACAGGTAAAATTGCTAA
The DNA here is from genome assembly GCA_008636005.1 of Striga asiatica. NCBI lineage: Eukaryota > Viridiplantae > Streptophyta > Magnoliopsida > Lamiales > Orobanchaceae > Striga > Striga asiatica. The sequence goes on from BKCP01005627.1 coordinate 1,195,331, forward strand.
CCAAACCAGTTTACTTAATATCACACTCACAGCTGGAGAAATTATTACATCATACAATAGATGTAATAATTTAATTTCTCCACAAAGGCTGCAAATGATGTTGACAGGAATCCCTTTCTTCTTGAGTTGTTCTTGACCTCCCTAATATTTGTGCTAGCATCTCCAAATAAACATTTTAATTTAATTTTTTACCTTCAAGCCCCAAGACTTCATCCAGATTCTTTTCAGTATTTTGATATCGTTACTGGTTTCAAGTTTCCCGAAGGAGTTTTCCAGATTCTCCACCAACATTTTATAAGCAGACTTAACAGAGAATAAATCTTTTGTATTAAAATGCCAAATCAGCCTATATTTCTGCCCTTTTTGTGGACTAGGCAATCAAATAATTTCCTCAGCTTCTCTAGGATTGAAGGTTTGTTTGAATAACTCCTTATCCCAACCAATTATTTCCTAACACTCATTCAAGATTTCCACAACCTACAATCATTGTTTTTAGGAGTGATATCCATAATTTTCTGGTTGTAGAAGTACTTAACCTTCAACACTCTAATCGTCAAAGTAGTATATCCGGTATTTTAACTGGTATTTGGCCGGTATCTTTCAATAGAACAGACATTTTCTAGTAAGAAATCGATATAAACCGATATTTTGGCCAAAATAATATATTAGAGGGTTATTATATCGGCCGAACCATCTGTATCAGTTACACCGGTAATACTGGCTGATACGGTATATTGTTTAAAACATGGTTTAATAGTCCGTTAAGTAATTTCTTGAATGTATATTTTGAAAATTAATGTCTGATAGATAACTCTATTTGCAGACTAGAAACCGAAAGTAAACAATTTTTTGGAGTGGATATATGCCTTAATCATTGTTAGTACAATTAAATTGCAGGTCAGCATAGTGGAAACTACAGTACTCCACCTACATCTGCCTATCCGCCGACGCAGGCTAATCCTACAATCACAGCGCCACCTTATTCCGCCGCAAACTACACAATGGCCCCAACGGTTTATCCATCGCAGCCACCCACTTCCGGAGCCTACCCTCCCCGCTATTAGCGGCGAAACTAAGTATTAATAATGTTATCCTTAATTATATATGTTTTTTGTACTGTTGAGCGATCGCTTCGTTTGACAAGTTTTAAAGTGTGGAGAAAGAGGGTCGTTGATACTTTTCAATTGCCCGGACTCCAATTATGGATTTATGGCCAGATCAAACTGCTTTCCGTTTCAGAATTATTTGTGTTGCAATGAATTTCTAATTTGTGGATATTGTTATGAAATAATAAAATAATGTATGTGAATGACTATTTTGCCCTCGATGTATTTGTATTATTACAAATTGTGCCATCAGGAGTTTCCTATAAATAGGAGCTTCAGTTATAATGAAAAACACACATAAGAGAATACATTTTCTCTATTCTCTCTCTTTCTCTCTAGTTTTATAACACGTTATCAGCACGAGTCTCTACCTCAGAGCTTGATTTGTAATATGACGAAAGTATGCTCTACAGTTGCGTCTTATAGACGATCGTCTGTATCAGAAATCCGATTATTACTAATCGTTCTTCTCTTGAATCAACTTCTTATGCAAGAACTTTGAATTTTCTCTTTCTTTTATCATAATCATTTTCATCACATTCTTTCGCCCATGGAATCCTAAGAACAACCACCATGAGATTAAAAATAATAATAATAATAATAATTCTCTCAATTTGAATCCCATTTTGTGAGAATCTAAAGAAAAAAAAATGAGTAATTCATAATTAAGAGGTTCGGAGGTGCAATGACACCACCCATCCACCGTCGAACACTCGACATTCGCCGTGTCTTAGCAAGCATGGCCGCCAGATTTTCAATAGCCAACACCAAAAAGGTTGCGCAACCATCGACCTCCTCCAGTCTCCGTCCGCCCGAGCCCAGGGCTGCAGAGCCCACCGACTGTCTGCTCCCGCCGGACAGCACTCCGGTCAGTCACCAATTTTGAGATTTGAGCCTCGTGCATCGCGCTGCCGCTTAACCGAATCTGGCCTCCTCGGATTCGATATTGAAAGGTATGGTTATTCTTGAAATTTTGGAATTTGTGGTAGTGGCTACGTTTTGTTTAGAAGAAAAATTGAGGCCTGTATGTTGTTTTGGAGATGAAAAGGAGTAGAATGGATGAAAGATATAAGGAGGAGAAGATGAATTTCTGCTGTTGGGAGTAATAGGGATCGGAACATCCACAGCACACACAAATTTGATAAATAATAATAATAATAATAATAATAAAATAAGAATGTATGGTGGTTGTGTGTAACTAGCATGTGATTGTGGGGTTTGTCTTGGAAAAATAGTCTAGATGACAATAACATTTACTGCATGCATTAATGGTTGGGTGATATCATTTGAGAAAAAAAAAAAAAAACATCAATCATGACATTTTTATATCCCTTACTTAGTTGCTGTTTTACGTGGAGTAAGAAATGCATTGCAAGCCTTTGTTGCCTTCTACTTATACAAATAATCATAGTAGTCATTAGATTTTGTTAAATTTACAAAATAGTGATTATTGAAATAAACTTATTTCACTTTAGATTATTCTATTTAATGTAAGCTTCATTTTAAGACCAATATTGATATATTAAATTATATTGGTATTATGAAATGTATGAATTTTTCTATTGAGAAAAATACTTGGTAAATGGAAATGTGGATATTTATGGATTGACCCTTGTGATATGAAAAGAAATATGTGTGGCTATATGGATCAGCCAGTGCGGCTCTGTCGCCGGCAAGTAATATTTAATGGTAACCAACGGGTCAATTATTGATCAAAAATATTATAAAGAAATATGACCGATCATATGAAATGGCCAAGTGTTGCAGCCACCAGCAACAGATAATATTGAACAGCTAAATGAATCAGTCAGTATATTAATGATAACCGGTGATATAGAATGGCCAGGTGGCAACGCCACGTGCAACAAATGAATGGCTATACATATACATGGGTCGGCCAGTGCGGCACTGCCGCCGGCGATGGGCAGTACAAATTAAGTGATAGCCAATGAGTGAAATTAATGATACTTTGTATCTGACCATGTGAAAGTTAATTAAAGTCCTTGTCATATACAGACATTATATGGACTAACCTGGTCCTGAAGTATCAGTTGATAAATTCTCCAAATTTATGGAAATATGAATATTGATGAGAAGGTACTATAAGTTACCACATGATTAATGTGATGTCGGAAGTTATGGCATAATGATTAAATGATATCATGGTATAGTAGTACTGGATGCTACCATTTTATGATTAAACAAAGTGATGAAATGGTACTAGAAGCTACCATTGGATGATTGAACAAAATGAGAAAGTGGTATCAAAAGCTACCAGCTATGGGTGATCACACAAAAATAATTTCTTAATATATTATATAAGTCTAAGGGGCTATATCAGATGACGAGATCACATTAGGATACGAGATCATACAGATATTACAATAAAGTGCTCCGGAAGAAGCACAAATGATAATGATTGTAGTCATGAACTACTATACACTGAGAAAAATCGAAATTGATATTATTATTACTGAGAAACAAGTACAAAATGTTCAGATGGTGGAAATATGGAAAAGAGGCAGTAAATACTCGATGAATACAAAATACGCAAAGATTACATAATAGAACCCATAAAAGAAGGGTGCGTCTCGAGAGTGTAAAACTCCGTAACTCTGCCACCCATGAATGATATCTGGGTTCATATTTGAATAATATCTGGGTTCATAATGAGAGATCTAAAGGATCAAAAGCTCTTTTTCGCTTGACCCCTTGTGTTTCCACAGAATCTTGAAATGTGATGCATTCTTGAAGCTTTTTGATAAGTTCAGCAGACGTGTCAGCAGATTTGAATACTTCTCTCATTGAAGGAGATATAAAGGTTTGATATACTCCTATGTCTAAAAATCCAAACAAACCATGAAAGAAGTTATTAAAGTTCAATAGACCTATGGGCTTGTTATGAAGTTTCAATTTTGCCCATAAAGCAATGGTAAACATTGTCATTAGCGTTCCATACCCGCCTGGAAGAATGATAAAAGCATCGCTATTGTTCACCATATCCATCATACAATCATGAATGGAATGAGTTAACATCATGCTTGCGGAATCCTTGACGACCTTTGTTGAAGCTCTACGAAAAGGTATGACACTTTTCACTTCTATCTCAAAACATTGTCCAGCCATTAAGAGACTATCATAGAAAGTATTGCTAGTCCCTCCATACAGCAAATTAATTTTTTGATTCCCCATCTCTTTGACTAACTGACTTACAATATCAATAGTTTGAGAAAAACTTACCAGTTTAGAACCACCAAGAACACATATGGTTTTGATCGGTTGAAGAAAATTATTACCTTGCGAAGACTCCGAAACATCCATCTATTTATTGATAAACTGAATTTTTCAAAACTTTGTGAGGCATATGATTATGATGAACGACTCGCTATTTAAATAGAAAGTTTTACAAAGCAATAAATAATTTTACTGTTTTTTTCTGACAATTGCAACTGACAGATAAGGTGTTGGGTTTTAAATAAATCTTATCTGTCGGCAACTATAAGTTTTTCTAGAAAATTACAGTACAACATACTAAACTGTATTAGTATGATTTTTCGTACTAACAAGACCAGTTTTACAAACTTGATCTTTTGAAATAATATTTTCGAGACTATAACGTTCTTCTTCATTTTTGAACTGAATCCATAAAGACATAAGCTCACGATGCACGTATCCACTAGAATGTGTCTCAAGAATCTGTTGAATCGTTTGATCCAAAGACTCCTTACTCAATCCATCCTTTATAAACGTTATTTTATCTTCTCGATTTTTGGACACGTACCCCACAGATATACATCGTGTGTCACAAGTCCATCGAGCGCATTTGAAGCATCCACCTAACCTTTTTGCTCTTCGTTTCTTTGCATAAGTACTTTTACCCATACCTGGCATATATTTATATGAATTTGGAAACTCTCCAGACAATCGAACTTGTGCTTCGATCAACCATCTAACATCATTTGGAATACCATTATTCATTAGCATCCTCAATCTCTCTAATCGAGATCGATAAATCCTTTTTATGATATTTTTCAGAAGAAAAGAATAATATTTACGGATATTTGAGAGTGCTAAATCCATTTGTAAATTCGGACCTTTGTTAAAGAAAATTGAATGAATTACCTGATAATTTATAGAAAAATATGATGCGTATGAGATACGACTCTGGACTTAAACAGTGTTCAAAAGTATGTGTGTCAGACGGCATGACACGATTCTGGATTTAAACAGTGGCTAAAAGACATTTTGCCAGAGCACACACTTAAAGTGCATTTATTGCCGCCGAAAGACGATGTGAAATGTTTGTGATAAACGTGTCATAACGAATTATTGTGATCATTTTAAAAATTTTTGCCGATATTATTGATGATGGTTTGCATGATGAACTTATTCTTTGTTATATGAGATGTTTGTTCTCGATTGGTGAAAAATATTACTAGCTAAATATTTGTGAATCGATATTTGATCAATCTGAGTATAAAAGGGGTATGATATATATGGGCCCACTACCCCTCCATGTGTGCTACTAGATATTATGGATCCACTAGATAGCCACATGTGTGTGATTCGTAACCTGAAGTTACGAGATGATTTGATCAAAGAATGTGTATATGACATATAACCTGATGTTACGAGATGGTTTGATCTAAGGATGACACAAGATGATTATGAAAGAATGAAAATAAGTGTCATATGAAAGTGATGAAGCTAGTAATATACTCACCTGATATGATGAACTCTTGAAAGAAAAATGTGCACACTACAAATGATATGAGTTCAAAGTCCTCCAAATATATGTTGAAATCGAGAACAAAATAGAGACTATATGAACTCCCCTCAAGAAATTCAATACTAAAAATACAGATCAGGGATCTGTTAAGATGAGGGGGAGAATCAATGATTGAAATTTGGAAATGATATATGCATCACACTGAGAGTGTGCGAATCATAAACTGTATGATACTGATGATGTGAAATATATGAAATGATATGTTGGTGGAATAATACGCTGGAAGCGTTGATATTGTGCAAATTGAAATCCCCCAAATATGTGATGAAAGGAGGCATATATAAACCATTGATGGAATCAATTGATAATGAGATATCTCAATATACTACGGAGAATAATGGAGATGAATAAGTGTCGACATAAACAAATGAATAGCGCTATATAAATAATATTATCGAAAATGAAATCAGCTGAAATGTGAATATTGGGAATTATTGGCAATAAGACCATTGAAATCAATTGATGATGAGAATGAGTTTAAGAATAAAAATTGCACAAAGCATGATATGACATATTGTCGTGAATACCATCAGTATCTACAAATCCGAAAGAATTTATATGATACTCATGCAAATTATGGAAAGATTATTATGGTGAATATATGAAATACGCGTTGTACTCTTTTTCCCTTGGCTGAGGTTTTGTCCCATTGGGTTTTCCTAACAAGGTTTTTAATGAGGCAACAAGGATGGCGTATTCACATGAATAGTGTACTCTTTTTCCTTCATTAGGATTTTGTCCCACTGGGTTTTTCCTAATAAGGTTTTAACGAGGCATATTCATGGTATGATGAGGACTACTGGATAAATGATATGATTCTTCACGATGATAAGAGATACTGGAGTAGCTGTACTCTTTTTCCTTCGATCAAGTTTTTTCCCACTGGGTTTTCTTGACAAGGTTTTAACGAGGCAGCACATGGATATTCCACTAAAGATGATCTATTTGAGGGGGAGCTATGTTGTGCTTCCACAATGCTCAGGTTTTGTCCCACTGGGTTTTCTTGAAGAAACAATGTTATGATTTCAAGATGATCAGGTTTTGTCCTACCGGGTTTTCCTGACGTGCTGAAGCAACGGTACCTGATGGCCACAAGATACACTTGAAGATGTGCAGATTAGGCTTTGTTCAAATAAGTTAAAATATGTTTAGAAAATAGTCATTCAAGGGGGAGTGTTATGAAATAATAAAATAATGTATGTGAATGACTATTTTGCCCTCGATGTATTTGTATTATTACAAATTGTGCCATCAGGAGTTTCATATAAATAGGAGCTTCAGTTATAATGAAAAACACACATAAGAGAATACATTTTCTCTATTCTCTCTCTTTCTCTCTAGTTTTATAACAGATATTCAATTTTCATGCGTCCTTAATTATTATCATATTCTACTCCATATGTGTTTTGCAAAATTTATAGTTGACCGTCCAAAGTTATGTGATTTTTTTTTTTTCCTCATTTTGATTATGACCACAATTAATAGAAATGTGGAGATGACTTCATACCTCTCTTATCAATTTTAAGATCGAGACAAAGTATATTTTTTTTTTGTCTTTGTAAGTAATTAATTTGTTAACATTACCTAGATTGATATTAGTTTAGTCGTATAAACCAAGAATTTATTAAGCCATTAATGATGTACATTGTATTTTTCTATATATAGGGTACACGTGAATGAATAAAATGGACCGAGATTTTACAGTTTCTCTATGGCGCTTGTTTTGACTTTCTCTATTTCTCCTATTTACACCTTTATGTATTTCTCCATATCGTAAATCGGCATGTGTACTCTATCATCTAGGCAAACGGCAGAATCTAAACGAACAGTCAATTAACGTTACAATCAAGAATTGATTTCTTAATTTATGTATTGGAAAATAATTGTTTTTTCTATAAAGCAACAGATCTATTCAATTTGTCATAATATATAATTTTTTTATAAATTTTATTTCTCTTCCAAAATCTACAAAATTATGAATAGATGATTTTATTAAAGATCTATCCAATTTGTCATAATATATATTTTGTTTATAAATTTTATTTCTCTTCCAAAATCTACAAAATTATGAATAGACGATTTTTTTTTGTGTTGTTTGATTGTTGTGGTGGTGCAATAAATTGCTTGTGATCTAAGTTCGAAAGTTTATTATATATTTATATTACTTCGTTTAATTTTGAATTTCGGAGAATTAGTGCGCCTATGAGTATAGATGATTCAATAAAATATTGAACTTCAAATGATAATTAAATTATTTATTATGATTTTTTCTCTAGCCACCAGCATAACCAGCATCCCCCTAGCATTTCGGTTGTTCTTCAGTTGCGCAGCAACCGCAGCCGCTAGAAGCACCATCTTTGGCCACCTTTGAGCAACGCACAATCATCAACAGTGACCTGTGTGAATTTGTGGCCTTGACTTTCTCCATTCATCGTTCATTTATGATGCCCGTCGTTCGTCGAAGAAACATACTAATTTACAATTTCGATATTATGTCCCTTAACGGTGTGATTGGATACAAATCTTGATTGGTTTTTTAGTTAACCATACTTAATTTTGAAAAAGTTGATCGAGTGGAATTTGGAGTTGATATTAAAATAATATTTATAATAAAATAATTAAAGTTGATTTGATGTAAAAGTGGGAGAGGCTGATTGAAAGTGATGGGTAGTTAAAAATTATGTGAGTGGAGGAAAAGTGTATTAAAGTTGATGTGATGTATAAGGATGATTGATTGATATTATTTGATTATATTGATAATATTGAGGATGGTTGGAGTTGAGTTAAATTTGAGTTGTGATTGAATTTTTTTTTAGTGATTTATACCAAATCACACCCTAAAGGGCTCACATCTAATCTAGTTAAAAAGAATAATATGTTTTTCTAATACGACGTCTCGCCATATTTTAAAACTATTACAATCATACACCAATCAAAAAATTCTCGACATGTCTGAATTTTTATAAACGTGCATAAATAAATTCATGAACGAGGACCGTAATAGTTGGATTAAGATTCATGCTAAACCGAGTTAGTGCGGTTCTACCTACTAATCCACGCCTGAATAAATATGCATGAAACAATCATGATCATAAAATAATTCGAACAAAATCATAGATACAAATTAAACCTTGGCTCTAATATCAATTGTTGGGTTCTATGAACATCGTCAGATCTATATATGTTCGAATTAACATAATTAATTCCTATGAGCAGCGGATCTACAAGTAGGATTAATCATACTGTTAATTAGTGCCGACTTTGAGACGATTACACAATCTACAGGATCAAATGAACATTTAGCCTCATGACCTCAAAGTCTTCGGTTGTATTCCTGAAGTCGTGTGGGAGGTCCTTCCGAACTCCGTGGTCGACTCCTTCTCACACACTATCTTAAGCCTGTTCTCTCTCTTGGGCAACGGTGGCATGGCTTTCAAGTGAATGCGAATTACGATTCCCAACACGGTCTATTTATATGCTACAATAGGGACCTTAAGAATGTTAGGGTTACACATAAGAAAATAATACTTGTGTTATGGTCCACCCTACTTCTTAGCCCATAAAAAATAATTCATCCTGTTAAAGAGTTATTATTGCACTACTTTTTCCAAACCCAAACTACTTGGGCTCCACTATACTCGATTTATCTCTCCATGTCTAAGATATTATAAATCAGTTAATTTATTTAATTATTGATAATTTAATTAATTGGTTTTGAAACTAGTAAAGTCAACGTTATTATTATGTAGAAACTTAATCCACCTACAGGGTTTAGTAATAATAATCTTTTTGAGCTCATTTCGCGGAAGTCTTCACCTGATGCACCAGGACATAGTAGTCGAATATAAAGACAGCACCTCATGTAACCAATACAACTCCTCAATTCACCAAGCCTATTGACTTAACGAATAAGTATTACACTTTGATTACTTAAAAGAATAAATACCGAGTACATGTACTCATAATTATTATTCGAATTTATAGTATGAGTGATATTATGAGGTCCATTTTATTTACTGGGTCAGTATAAAATAAAATTCTTCTTCTTGTCCACTTCAATACACACAAATTGTACTAGTATGATTTATTAGTGAAGATAAACTAAGTCAAATTATATTATAATCATACCGGTAAGTTTGTGCATTTCTATCTCGATTACGAATATTATTATACTGACAAGAAATCGATAATATAATATTTTGTGTGACTATGTCACAATATATTGTTGATGGGTCTACTTCCAAATTTCAAATGAAACGGTGGTTATGAGCTCTAATATGTTCGAACCGCCTCCAAATCGTTGCTAGACTGCGACAACACCTGCAAGAACTCAACGCCGGAAGTGTTTCCGACGTAGAGCCTCCGACGCTCAAGTTAGTATGTGAAAGAGATGAAAGATCTGCTCTGAGATGAGCAGCAGCAGCAAGAAGAAGGAGAAGTGTATAGAATGAATAGAGGTTAAGGTTTAAGGTTACGTCAGCCCTTTTATATATATAGAAGGAAATACTCCCTTGAAGTCCCCAAACTGCCCCAGTCGATTTACCTGAAGTGTCCAGAATACCCTGGTCGGTTCGTCTTCCTTCGCTGCTTAGTCATCTCAAGATTTCTCCTTATCCAATAAAGATTCACCCTTAGCTAGGGGACTGGTGAGGAGATGCTACAAGTGTCCTGGGTCATCAACTCGTTTTGGGCGTCGAGGCACGAAAAGTCGACCTTGAGCACCGGGAGGTCGACTTAGGGATCTCATGAATATGTTCGGAGGCTACACTTGCTCGTCTTCTTGGTGGAGGTCGACTTTGGGAGCCGACTATAGGAAATCGACTTTGAGGACGCCGATTTTAGAGAGATCGGCAGGCATCTTCCTTTGGTGGTCAAGTCAACTTAAGTGTGTCGACTTAGGGATGTCGACATGCGGACGGTTCGACTCGCCCTCTCGGTTGAGTAATGAGTATTAGAACCGGTATATCCTAATATTGCTATATCAATTGTCATCAGTGTCGATAACACGGCAAGTTTGCATTGCCATATTCGAAAATATAAATCCATACAGTTTTGACTAATATTGATTTTTATTCAAAATAGGAAATTGATCTAAAATAAAGCAAAGCTTGTATAATACCAACAAAATCTAATGGACTAAATCTAATGATGGACCAATATAGTGCACCATTTATGTAAGAGGAATTTGCACCTCTTACTTTAGCACATTAACTATATTACATTAATACACCTAGTATATTCTTATTTATAATAATACCAAATCAGCCAAATGAATTTGCAATTATACCTAAGAGGTAATAACAACTGTTACATGGCAAATTCTGGGCAAATTTAATTTGATATAATTAACTCACAATTAAGGATTTTTATCCCAAATTAAATGCTACTACAACTCCAGAAAAAAGATACTCTTATGATCTTATCATTCTGCAGAAAAAAAAAAACCACGGCCCCCACGTTCACCATCTTCATCAGAAAAAACCTTTATTCGATTCCCCCAACCTAGTTCAATGTCCAGGACAAAAGTGCCAATTTCTACTCGGAAAATCAAGACAAACCGCTAATCCGGTGCGGGGATAAAAGTCCCAATTTCTACTCGAAAAATCAAGACAAAAGTCCCAACCTAGTTCAATGGCCAAGAAAAACCTCTATACGGGCCGGGGGCCACCACTAATTCAGTGCGGAAAATCAAGAGGGACGCTGATTCGGTGCGGAAAAATAAGAGAGCCACCGCTGATTTGGAGGTCGGAGGTCGCATATATGATGGCGCTTGTTCCTTGTCATTAAAAAAAAAAAAAGAAAAACGAGAAGATGTGCAGGTGGGACTTGGGAGAGATGGTGTAACTTTTGATTCAGAGATGGCGAGTATATTTCTCCCAGGCTCCCTCTGAAGCCTATCCCACCGGAATTCTCGAAAATCGTGGCAAGTGCGATTTAGGACAACGACAATTTATGCAGGTCGCTACCGATTCAGTGCAAAAAATCAAGAGGACATCTACACCGAGTCCCCTTCAACGCCGTCCTCCACCGAGTCCTAGTCCCTCGACGAGATCGTCTACCAAGCCATCCCCGCGGTCGTCATCTACATGTAGGCGATGCGAGAATCTTTTTCTATGGAGTCGACGAGAGAGAAGATGAATATATTCCGGAGCATGATTTCCTCAATTATCGCCGGCAACGGCGTCCTCTAAAGAGGGTTTCGGCGTCTCCACAATCGGGGGAGATGAATGGTTGGTTGCAGAAAATTTGAATTTTGCTTCGATTTTTTAGGGTTTTGGACTGTGTGTAGATTAGTCATTACGTTGAAATTTGTAGACATTGGATCGGAGTATATGTACAGTATATGTAAGTATATGTACAGTATATATGACTTTGCTTCCTCCCGACGAGTGCAGTATATGTACAGTATATATGAAAACATGATTTCCCACTCCAAACATATTACATAAAAACATGATTCCGATCAAGAAATATACCTCTCTATCTATTATATTTTTTCTTTTTTGTTCTTCTATTACATGAAAACATGATTTCCCACTCCAAACACAATTATGGGATGCACCTGTCGATCAAAGTTGTTCAGATTATTTTGGAGATATAATCATTCCATATATGAACCAGACTTTTTCTGTATTGTGGTATATGAACAGTATATGTTAGGATGTAAAGTATATGTACAAATATAATCATTCCATACACCTGTTGATTAAAAATTTTCGGTATATTATCAGTATATTTTTTCATGACATTAACAGGAAGATGTTCGACAGTATATTATTAGTATATTTTCGGTATATTCTTCCGTTCAAGATTTAAAGTTAGGATGCAATCTCACATCCTGAGGACGCTGCTCGTCGGGGTCGTGCTGACGCATGTCCAGTATATGTTCGGCTTGTTTCCTTTTTCTTTTCCGTCTGTTTCAACGATGATTATGAATTTAAATTCAAATATAATATCTTTACATCTTGAATCCTTAAATTGTGCGCTACAAATATGGAATGGTTGTTCACCTTACTTGTAACTGTTTTAGGCATGAATATAATTACTTTTTATCTCTTAAGTATATACACAATTTTATTGGTTTGAATGGTAATGTTGCAATTACTTAAAAAACGGTAAGTATACATAAAAATTTCCCTTTATGTAAGTAGATCAAATTAATGGACTCTCTATAAGTAGGTGATAGTTTCCTACTAATGACTTAATAGATAGCTAACTGATATAATAAAAATCCTATGAAATTTTATGTTAAATGAAATGGTGTACATTTTTTAAAATTCTACTATAATAAACATATGAGATAAATTTGAGTTTTTTTTTTTTTAATCATCCAATCAAACAAGACATTTAATTATGTAAAGCTTTCATAACTAAATAAACTATAAGCTAACATAAGACACTTAAGAAATACACTCTTGAACTGTGAAAAGGGAATAGAATGAGCTAGTTAATTCTAAATTTAAACTTTTGAAAAATGTCAGACAACTCTTATTATGTTTCTTATGGAATCTATGTTGCACATGACCAAGAAAATCTCCCAATAGATAATCCTTTCAAAAACAGGTATTGTCTACCGTGCATAACATGGTAAGACAACTATCCCCCAATTTCAGTATTTTTTAACTAGAATACAAAATTATTACCACCAGCTGCCTCCACCCTCCATGCCACCAACTACTTTTGCTGTTACTAACTGCTACCCAACTTCTCAAGAATGAAACTATATTTTGCTGCTTATATTTTGATTCCAAAGCCATGCTATTTTGCAAGCTTATGATATATTTCTAGTGTACTTGCTAAACACTTAAAGTTAGAAAGTTGAGGTCCAATATAATAATAATTCACCTCTTCAAATGAAAACAAAAAAAAAAAAACCACTGTTCTAACAAACAGTCCGGACCAACTGGTTCGATTTCGACTGTGACCCTGAACAGGTCACCTCACTATAACTAAGTCACAAGTACAAGTGGATCTTTCATATTTCCAAAAAGACAATGGCAAAACAATTGTGAGCGGCTTGTAGTACACAACTTTCAATTTAACTTGTATTATACATTAGTATTTTTTTATCATTAACCACTTAAATACTGCAAGTTTTCATTTGGCAGCCACAACTACAGTTTGCATTTCTTTGAAAAGTAATCACATCTTTCATAGACCTCCAAACCCGTCTGGCCCAGTTCTGATTCTTTGAAGCAAGCACAACGCCGGCTCATTTTCCCGGTCAATGCTATTTCGGTAGGTCTCTGAACTAGCCTCGGGTAGCCTTCATCACACCACACCTGACACAGTTTTAGAGTTTAGACCAAAGAAAACATTTTGAGACTACCCATCACATGCAACTACACTTTAACTAAACATACGCCACATTTTCATACCTCCGAACCTTCTTCCTGGCTCCATTTTGAGTTACAGCTGGCGACTTCCGCCTCTTTTTTCTTTTGTTTCTCGAGAAGCTGAGAACCCCTAGCCGCCTTTGCTTCTATGCCCTTCAAGTATTTCGTGGGCTTTCCTTCTTTGTCATAATAACGGCCAACCAACTTACCCACAAATCTGTGGAAAAGGTTGAGGATTCATGTTTTGTCATTCAATGAATCACTAAAAGAACGCAATCAAAAGCAATATCTATTNNAATCTGAGCTTTTATGGTGTGACTGGATATGCTTGAGGGAATAGGGTAAATTCTAAAACTTAAAAAGGGTAATGAATAAAGGAATCTTCAGTGTAAATGCGAAAAGAACAAGGGTTATCTAAGGAACTGATCATAACAAAGGAAGTTTTATCTACAAGACTGAGAAATTGCAAAGCACAAAAAATGGTACACTAACATGCACAGAGAAGAAAAAACACAGTGACCAAATGATTGTAAATCAAGAGAATAGCGAGTTTTTTTGCCTAGAATATTTCATTTGTCAATCTTAATGAAAACCACAATAACTAAATGATTGTAAGTTTGTAACAAAAGAGAATAGTGAGACTTTTGCCTAGATTATTTCATTTGTCAATTACTGATCTGCATGAGGTCATGAACAAATTTAGGGAGGGAGGAAAACAAGGCATTGCATACGTATATGTCTTGAAGTAAAATTCTCGCCAGTCCACGATGCTTTTCACCTGTGGACAAATACATTGATGAAAATTACTAACTACAAGAAGTGAAAAACAAACTACAAACAGAAGATAAGTCAGGAAAAATGATGTAAAATAATGCTCAACATTTTATATATATATATATGGCAAGGTTCTAATAAAAACAAGTCATGGTGTGAGGGACGCGAAACTATATATGATACTATTTCTGATTGTGTAAGAAGTTATTTTTAATATTATATAGTGGTATCATTTACACATCTATCAAATATATAAAGCGATAACTCGTACAAAAAATAGTAAGTTTTTAGTAATGAGTCCTACAATCTACTTCTATTATGGAAAATTGGTTTTGCACATGACACGTAGGCGTGCTTTAATATTTCTAATATCAAAAATATTAATTAATTTAAAAAACATGTAAACAAAACTACAAAGAATAAGTAAACAATATATATTTGAAAATATTAAGATGATGTAGAGATTCTTTATGAGTGAAAAGTGTGTTAAGTAATTCCTATTTTTAGTTACTTGACAAACGTTCAAATTCATGATTTCTAATCCAACCAAAACAGATTCCATGATTGACTATCCTGAATAAAACAAATGCAATGTCATTTATTAAAAGAAGAAATCATACATAACAATTAAAAAGCCCTTTATAAACAATGTCTATAAAAAAAACATTCAAATTTAAAGGTAAGACACATGTTTGCGTAAACAAAATTAACATTGAAGGTAGGACACATTTTCGATAGACCACCACAACAAATTTTCCAAATTAGTGTGTTGATTGGTTTGTATGTTCGTTTATTTTAAAGTCATAAAAAAAAAAAAAAATCAAGTGTTAGTAAGTACTACCTGTTGTTTTTTTATTAATTAGGAATATGATTTTTATTTCAATTAAAACTAGAATNTATAGGGTATAATTCTAATAACGTATGAATACCAATTTCTATGACTTACAATTTATTTTTCTTTGATATTCATTTATTTATTCCTCATGCATTTGCATGGGTAACAATACTAGTTTATATATATATATATACACACATACACACACGAGGATATGAGGCTCAATTAATAGAACCCTTTTTTTATAATGGGGATATGAGATTCAATTCTAGCCATTAATTTGTGTAGACAATGGCTCATATTAATCAACTGAAATTAACATTAATATATAATAAAAATAATTATTATTATTTTATAATAAATAAATTGATTGACTGAGTTGAGCGGCCGTTAACCGGCCGGCCGCGGCTGCCAATCCGGTCTAACATATTTTTTTTATTATTATTAATTAACATAATAATTTTTAGTTTTTACTATATAATTAATGAAACACAATGCATATTTAGTTCTGTGGTGCATGTTTTCGTAATACATAGTAGTTCATACAAATGCATACTTAGTTGAGAACATACAGACAATAGCGCAATAGTTGTAATGAGTAAGGCTCCAGGTTTGACTGCATATTTAGTTCATACATAGTGCATATTTAATTTATGAACAAATATTCTCTATTTTAGTGAATTTATATGCATATTTCTCTCACGGAAAAATTATAAAGATTGTCTTTTTTTTTTCTTTTGTAAATTGCATATTTTTAGTGTAGCAATCTTCCTATGAACATATTGTTTACAAAAAATGCAGTTGATATGAACTAAATATGTATTTAATATAAATATGCATTTAATATGCAGTTTAAAATTGCACTCAAAATATGCAATCATATGAACTAAATATGCATTTTTTATGAACGAAATGTGAAACAATAATATAACTAATTATGCATTGTTTATGAAATAAATATGCACTTCCTATGAACATAGTGTTTAAAAAAAAATGTTGATCAAAGCATAGCAATCTTTTTCAAAAGCACCAGATTGAACATCAAATATTACGAGAATATGTGATAGTTTAATGTATCAAAGATTTGTTTAAGATGGAAAATTACCAAATTATGGGATTTTAATGGTCTTTCCAATCAAAATTGTAAAATCTGGTAATTTTCGGTAGTTTCCATGACATTATGTGTATGTTTGATTAATTATAGCTTGTATCTCAGTTTCTAACGTTCATGTCACTTGAGAATGTACCTTGAGCCTATAACTAACATTTTCGGATGTATTAAACTATTAATTATTAAGCATCTTTGTTGTGAACTTGCTTTTCAACCACGATTACAACATTTAGCATGCACATAACATAAACATAGTGCAACTCCCTTCTCTATAAATTAATGACAAGAGGATGAAGATAATAACCTCAGATTTCGACAGGCCATGTAGGTTATCTGTAAGTCCCTCTCCTGCACAGAAATCAAAACTGAAAATTAGTACGAGTAAAAAATTCCCCACATGTCCTATAAAATTTGTTTAAGGTATCCTCAAGATCTGAAATGTCCAAAACCTTCAACAAAAACTTGTATATGTAATCCCCTTATATCTCTATAGGCATTCCATCAGCTACATTACTAGACGCAATAGCCTCATAAGCTCAATTAAAGCAATCCAAAATCTCTATAGGCATTCCATCAGCGACATTAATATGCATTTCCATCAGCACAGCTAAAACTATATGAGTTTACCAGGCTTCAATCATAACTTCGGTGTGCATATTGTTCATTTTATTCACGTTTACATTGTTGTCATCATTACTGCTGTAATTAGTACAATGGTTGTCGTATTACTTATTTTATAATAACTAGTTGCAACCCTGATGATTGCAAGATTGCTTTGTAACAGGACTTGTGTCAGGAATGCAATATTTACTAAGTGAAAATTGCATCAAAATTTGGACTATTCATTTAAAGTGCAGTGATCAAACAAGAGTCAAAAACTAAGGGTCCAAATTGTAAAAAGCCAATACAACATATATAACATCAACACAATCATGACCCAAGAATTTCCTACCGGTTAATAAGAGAACTTACACGTAAATTGAAGCCTTTTGAGTAAGAAGTTGATCCAAAAATGATTACCGCACGTGTAACGCCCCGTTGATTTTTAAAGAAAATTCCGGACTTTTTCTAAAATCAAGGTTAAATTTTTTAAAATCATTTTACGACTTAAAACATTTAACGGCGTTACTCATTCATTTCACATACACATCATCAGCCCAAGTCATATTAAGTCATATTAGAGCATACGGGAATTCATTACCAAATTTAGCACGTAGGATCTCATTATCCAAATCATCATAACATAATCAAAACATAATCACCATGTTCAATATTTCATCATTAAGTTCAAAAACCAATTCATCAGGTTTAACATGTCATCATAAGTTTCAAAACAACATCATGTTTGAATAATTCCAAAACAAGTTCATCAATAATGCGGAAGCATAAATAAGTCATGCCACTCGTCTGCTATCGCCATGCCACCAGCTTAACCTGAAAAGGGGGTGGACATGGGAGTGAGTACACCACTTGCTCACTACTATACGCATAAATCAAGAATAATGGCAGATAGTATGGTCATGAATCAATAAAATTATCACATCTCCAATCAATCATATAATAGTCATGTGCACATCTATATAAGCCACTGAAGGTCGATACCGCACACAACAATGGGAGTACATGCCGAAGGTCGATAACGCATCCTGCGAGGCAATTAAGGGAGACTGTCTCTCATTAGGCACTGTCGACGGTCGACACCGCATCCGACGCCGGCTGACACCATATCGAAAAGGTCGATACCGCATCCAATGATAGGTCACATGTTGACACGCATACATAAATCATACTACCCAGCAATTATAAACAATTTAAATCATAGATATTTAATAAACCCACCTGAAAAACGAGATAGAATATCGTACACAATAGCATAGGTCGAGGCTCGACTCCTCAAACACCTATATTTAAGCGAGATAATAATCAATAATTTATCTCACTACACAGAAATAATATAAAAATCACACTTAATCGAAAATCAACGATTAAGGAATTTTAACAGATTTTTCGTGGACTTGGAACTCTCAAAATTTTAAAAGAATAAAACAAAAATGGAGTCTCGAAACTTAATAAAATTTTTCCCGTATTCTCTCATTGGAAAATAATTTTTAAAATTGAGTTTGGCACGAAAAATAAGCTTCTGGCACATAAGAAAAGCTGATAAATCGAATTGGGCCGCGCTGCACAAAATCTACTGCGAAACTGGGCTTCTCCCACGCAATTTGGGATGAGGCATCGTGCAAAATGAGCCTCGCATAAGACCTGCTACTAGGCTGGACTCGCGGGTTGGGAATCGGGCCTAGATGCGGGCCGACAGGGGAAAGGAAACTGAGTGGGTGAATTCGAAAATAATTTCACCCCAAACTCTAAATAAGTTTTGTTTGTACCGCCCAAAAATACATTTTCGTCTAGGAAATTCCGGAACATACTGGAAGAACTGAAGCTAATTTGAGTGCATTAGGAATTACATTCTCCTCGACTATCTGCTGGAAGATAGTCAAGGATTTTTCGACGAGCCCATTTTGCGTAAACCAGGAAATCATGGAATTTCACACATCAAGATCACTGTTACTTTTTTCAAGTTCTCTGTTGAATATTATCTACTGGCCCTTCCAAACACTCACAACAATGTGAAGGTTGTCACTGGCCCCCCTCCCTGCCCTTGTGAGTGAAGGTTGGCCTGCAACCCCTGATTATCTCCGATCGAGTCCACTCGAACGGTAACCTACATGAGAATTGTTTGGCCGTGCTCGATATTCGGGCGCAAAGAATACAACTCCGTGTTCTTCAGATAAGAGGGACCGATAATGTGCCTCTTGCATACAACTGTGTTGCCGATAATGTCCGAATGAGCAGGCTCGTAATCCGAACACCACAAAAAATATGGTAATAAAAAGTGAAGTACTCTTGAGATATATGTATTACCTGGAGTATCAATTTGGTGATAAATTTGGCTGGCTCGGTTGAAGAATTGGGTTATCGACATGATCTTAGTCGGGTCGATGTGTTTTCCAAACTCATAGGCCCAAAATCTAACATTTTCTCAGCCAATTCGTTGTCTGGGAAGCGGGTCGCCCAACGCTTTCAAGTTGGGCCAAATCCAGTCCAACTCATCCATATCAACCGCATTGAACCACAACTCCCAAAATAAATCTGAGGTAGCAGCAGTTAGTCTTTTGATAAAAGCCTTTAATTGTTTTTTCGTTAGCGGGGGAAGGATGGGATCCGACCCTTCCCCCCTAACGAAAAAACAATTAAAAGCTTTGATTAAAGGACTACATGCAGCTACCTCATAATATTTATTTTGGGAGTTGTGGTTCAATGCGGTTGATATGGATGAGCTGGACCGGATTTGGCCAAACTTGAAAGGATCTATGAGTTTGGAAAACACATTGACCCGACTAAGATCATGTCGATAACCCAATTTTTGAACTGAGCCATCCAAATTCATCACCAAATTGATACTTCAGGTAATACATATATCTCAAGAGTACTTCACTTTTTATTACCACATTTTTGTTATCTTTTGCTGATTTTTATGATATTTTCTTTATTCTAATGTAATATGTAGATCTAGTCATTCCTGGTGGGATCACCTTGGCGTGTTCGGATTATAAGTCAGTTCATTCGGACATTATCGGCAACACAATTGTACGCAAGAGGGACAATAGGGTCATCGGTCCCTCTTATCTGAAGAACATGAAGTTGTATTCTTTACGCCCGGATATTGAGCACGACCAAACAATTCTCATGGAGGTTACCGTTGGAGTGGACACGACAGGCCAACCTTCACTCACAAGGGCAGGGGCCAGTGACAACCTTCACATTGTTGTGAGTGTTTGGAAGGCCAGTAGACAATATTCAACATTCAACAGGAACTTAAAAAAGTAACAATGATCTTTATGTGTGGAATGCCATGATTTTCGGGTTTATGCAAAATGGGCTCGTCGAAAAATCCTTGACTAACTTCAGCAGATGGCCTAGGAGAATGTAATTTCCAATGCAGTCACATTAGCTTCAGTTCTTCCAGTATGTTCCGGAATTTCCTGGACGAAAATATATTTTTGGGCAGTACAAACAAAACTTATTTAGTTTGGGGTGAAATTATTTTCGAATTCACCTACTCAGGGGCGGTTATCATGTCTACCAGAACCTCCAAGGCTATCATGCTCAGATGGTTCCACCTGCTATTGATGTCCAGCCCGGTTCTCATTCGGACAAGAGGAAGATTGACCCCACCCAGATCATGGGAAGGGGAAGTGTGGAGGTTTGGGTAGACGTGATAAGTGCCCCGCAGCTCTAGCAGGAACCATGTCGGGGAGTGTTGTGCTGCACAGAAGAACAGTTACAACTGCCACCATGTGGCCCGCGCGGCCTTTCCCCTCTCAGCTCTGGCCCGGAGGCCGATTCCCAGCCCGCAAGTCCAGCTTATGCGCGGTCCATTTTGTGCGATGCCTCAACCCAAATCACGTGGGAAAAGCCCAATTTCGCGACAGATTTTGTGCAACGCAACCCAGTTCGATTTTTCAGTCTTCTTTATGTGCCAGTGCCAGGAGCTTATTTTTCGTGTCAAACCCAATTTTAAAAATTATTTTCAAATGAGGGAAAAGGGAAATCTTTATTAAGTTTCGAGACTCCATTTTCGTTCTTCGAGTCTTATTCTTTTAAAATTTTGAGAGTTCCAAGTCCACGAAAAATCCGTTAAAATCCCTTAATCGTCGGTTTTTTATTAAGTGTGATTTTTATATTATGTCCGAGTAGTGAGATAAATTATTAATTATTATCTCGCTTAAATGTAGTTGTTTGAGGAGTCGAGCCTCGACCTACGTACCTGCTATTGTGTGTGATATTCTACCTCGTGCGATATTCTACCTCGTTTTCCAGGTGGGTTTATTAAATATCTATGCCTTAGATTGTTTATAATTGTTGGGTAGTATGATTTATATATGCGTGTGAACATGTGACCTATCGTTGGATGCAGTATCGACCTTCGATATGGTGTCAGCCGTCGGATGCGGTATCGACCCGTCGTCGGATGCGGTATCGACCGTCGACGGTGCCTAGTGAGAGGCAGTCTCCCTTAATTGCCTAATGATAGGCCTTATCATAGAATGCGGTATCGACCTTCGACATGTACTCCCATTGTTGTGTGCGGTATCGACCTTCAGTGGCTTATATAAATGTGCACATGAGTATTATATGATTGATTGGCAATGTGATAATTTTATTGATTCAAGTTCATGTTGCAACCATATTATCTGTCATTATACTTTATTTATGTGCATAGTAGTGAGCAAGTAGTGTGCTCACTCCCATGTCCCCCCAGTTTCAGGTTAAGCAGGTGGCAAGCATGGCGATAGAAGACGAGTGGGCCTGATCATTTCATGATGATGGCATGACTGAAAGATCAATACTATTGCTAGCCAAATCCTCGATTTTGTCGAGAGCAAGTGGTGTGCTCACTCCCATGACATGTTAAACCTGTTATGAATTGGTTTTTGAACTTAATGATGAAATATTGAACATGATGATTATGTTTTGATTATGTTATGATGATTTGGATAATGAGATCTTACGTGCTAAATTCGGTAATAAATTCTCGTATGCTCTAAAATGACTTAAGTTGTATATGATGATGTGAATGTGAAATGAATGAGTAACACCGTTAAATGTGTTAAGTCGAAAAATGATTTTCAAAAATTTAACCTTGATTTTTGAAAAAGTCCAGAAATTCTTTAAAATCAACGGGGTGTTGCAATGAGTCATAATTAACAAATTTGACTTAATAATGCTTGCATGTCGTACCATATAGGTAAACAAAGGGTTAAGAAATTTCACTAGGGAGGGGGTGAAAAGAAAAAGGAAAGGGGTAATTATGACTCATTGCTCTTAGCTTTCTATGAATTTTGGCAGTTCGCAACTCAAGATCGCCTAGGCAAAGACATTCTTTTACTTTTATGAACTGTCCTAGTCAAGCTAGTCTATTTTAGCGGATACTGTGAACTATATTAAAGTTTTTTGGTTCTGTGGGATTTCGTTTTCTTTCATCTAAAATAGAACTCATAATGGAAAACAAACTGTGTGTGTTCCATTATACTCTTTTCCTCCTATTCTCATGAACCCGGGAACATTCATTTGGACATGAGAAGGCATAAATAGTGAAGATATTTCTGAAATACATTGTTTTGTAATCCGTGTTACTGAAACGACAAATTTTAATTCAAATGTACTTTATATTTTGATCAATAAGTTACTTTTCATAAGATTGCTTAATTGATTATTCCTTAATTCCTTAACTTTTTTTCAAATCTGGAGGTCCATTTTTCTTGAAGCCAACCCTTTAAGATGCATGATGGCTTGTAGGAAAATAATTTTTACATTACTAAGTTAAACTTCTCTAATACGGAAATTATACATTCCTGTGCAAGTCAAGGTTGACTAGGAATAGGAACATGATGTAAGTTGTACTGTTGTCGTTATTACATCTAAATACATGGCAGAACTATACAAGATACAGATGCACGGAATTAAGGCATGTATACCTGTGAAATTTCCGGAGACAAATGCACGGGAAGCATCCCTAAGAAAATCAACCACCAAGATCAATGACAGTTATACTATTTCGTAAACTAAATTTGACAACATGATTAAATGTATGATAATTAAACATTAACAGAAGCAACATTCACTATGTGAAATTCTTTAAATACTTAAGGAAAACAAATGCTGGTCACTGATAGTCATCCTACAAATATAAAGTCATGATAACATCAAAAGCAAATGCACATGCACTAACAACACAAAACCAAATATATTTGCATTACAATATATATTTGCAGGATTTGGTTGAAATAAGAACTACCTTAAATATGAACATGAGATCGAATCCCAGCCGTTCAAATAAATTTAGATCTAATTAATTAGCTAACTAATGCAAAAAAGTACACTAATACATATATCCTTCTATTTAGATCTAATTGATAATTAATATATATATATATATATATATATATGCATATATATAATTGAGATCTATACATATCCTTCTATTTAAAACTAATTGATTAATTAATTAATATACAAAATGTAGAATTATACATATCCTTCTATATAGATTACAAAGATCTATAATTGTGCATTCATTCGTTTCTAAATGTGCATTATAATTGTTGGTGATTAGTTGACCAATAAAAAAAATCAAATAGAAAAATGAAACTTAAATGTCACACTATTGTCATTCTAAGTGTGCATTGATATACTTCCAAATATGCATCAACTGATATCTAAATATGCAATGTTTTTCGATTTGTGACATAGTTTTTCAAATTAATTTTAACCTGAACTGTTAAATATAAATTTCACTTTGTAAAACATTCCTTAGGCTGCAAGGAATAATATGGCGCAATTTGTTCTAAATATTTGCGTATTGTGACAAATATATTCATTTTAATAAGATTGGAAATTGAATAGAGGATGGAGAAAAAGAAAAAGAAACATTTAAATTTTGATTTTGTATTACCTTTCATTTAGAAGTTAATGGTTGCATAATCAAATAGAAAAGATGCATAATCGATGCATAGTTAAATACTAAAGAAGCATACTTAGAATGATGAAAATATATTCATTTTTATAACTAATTAAATTTATTGGATCTAGCTCAATGGATGGTTGTGATTGATCGTTATTCTTAAGAATGGTTCTTATCAGGACCACTCCATAAATCCATATGTGCATATATAATTGAAAAATTAGTTGTTGATGTGAAAATGCACCCAAACATGCACAGTCAAGCAGGCCTTAAGGACTAGAATTTGCTTGATCCTACTTCTGAA
>BKCP01005627.1:1220155-1242911 GCA_008636005.1 Striga asiatica
AAATATGGTTGAAACAAATGTTTCGGTGGACATGGTGTATATCTAAAAACTCCAAAACTAGGTTGTGAACAGACACTCAAAATTGTTGAATATAGATCGAAGTGCGGTTTCACATATGCATACACATACACCTAGCTTCTGTTCATTCAATTGGATTGGAGATGGAGATACTCCTGACAAATAGTAATGCATATTTATCTTTTAATTCATGAACACAATAGTTTTAATTGTTCTTGAATACAAAGGTGTAGTTTTAAAATACACCCACTTAGTTTCTGCTCGTGCAAATGGGTTTGAGATACTTCATACACAAATAAAATGTTCTACACATTTAAATTATATGGTGCACCTTGCATTGTTTATGTAATGTAATTGATTTATATTTGTTGATTCTGTAATATATACTTGCAAAGACGCATATTTAATGTTATCATGTATTTACACAGTAGTTTTGATTGATAAGACTTATCTCTTATTCAATGAACATATATATTAATGTATGTATCATTTATAAATGAATACAATATTTTTAGTTTATTTACATATTGCATATCTATTTGTCAGGTAAATATTACTACAACATCAACAACATAGCTTTTTAGTCCCAAGTAGGGCTGTTTTTCGAACCGAACGTTGACGAACAAAGCTCGTTCGAGTTCGTTCGTGTTCGATAACAGCTCGTTTGTTTAGCAATCGAACCGAACACGAACATAAAATTACGCTCGTTTAGTTATCGAACGAACACGAACATGTTCGCGAACTAATCGAGCGTTCGCGAACAAAAAAATATTTTATAATTTTATATATTATATATAGTATATACATGTATAATATAATATATAAGTATGAATATATATTAAATATTAAATAAAACACAAATATTTTATAATTTTATATATTATATATAGTGTATACATATATAATTAAACATATAAATATGAATAGGTATTAAATAATAAATAAAATAACTTGTATGACATTAAAATAAAAAAAAAAAGTTAAAAAACACGAACACGAACATGTCGAACAACTCGAACACGAACTTGTCGAACAATTCGAACAGTTCATGAACATGTTCGACTAGATAAACGAACGAACACGAACGTGTCGAACCAATAAACGAACGAACACGAACAAAATTTTTTGTTCGTTTACTAATCGAACGAACAGGAACATGTTCGAANCTCCTATCTACAGTGGCAAATTTCTCTCTAGAGGTAAAATCTGGAAATTTAATTCTTTATTTACTGTAGCCCACTTGGTATAGAGTTAAATTCATAAATTCATGTGTATATTTCTAAGTATCTAGAAAACAATATATACCGAATTTGATTCTAATCGGTATTGTTGATCCAACGTTTAATTTGACCAGAGAGAACAAAAGTACCTCCCAGAAAAATGGTTATAGCTGCCTCCGTCTCCATAGTGGCTTTTGCCTTTACTTACATCAAAGACGGACCTGAGTTTGTAGACGAACAAAATTAGAAAGATTCAAGACAACGATCAATCGGAAAAACACTTTTGTCGAAAAAAATAAGCATTCACCAAAATTAGCAAAAGATGCATACCCCAAAATTCCAAGAAGAATAGGTAAAGCAAGATCGGTTCCATTGTAAAGAGCCAACTCCTCCACAGTGAACAGTCTCTGTAATGGGAAAAACAAAATTGGGGTTATTGCTTAATACTATCATTTGCCTTTGTAATAATACAGAAAATATAAAAGACATGAATGAGAAATCATACAGACGGAGGTGGATTGGTGAGAGATTCCAGAGGAAAGATTCTGATGAGGAAGAAAGAAAAAAGAGCTAGGCAAATTGGGATCCCTAGAAAAGGGGACCAATGCATCTTAGTTTATGTAGGGATGGTTTATCTGTGTTGTCTCGACTGTTGCGCGTGTGCGGTGACTGAAAATGAGATGAATGAAAACATGAAAGAGGAGGATTTGACAAAGAAAAAGTGAAAAACAGAAATAATAATAATAATAATAATAATATGAGATAATTGAAAAAATGAAAGAGGAGGATTTGACAAAGAAGAGGTGAAAAACAGAAATAATAATAATAATAATAATAATAATTATAAAAGAGAGAAGGACGAGGAAGATATCAAGGGTGGGAAATGAACTCAAAACCATCTTAATCAATAACTCAACCTAACAACTAAAAAATATTTGTCTCTTTCTGCTATACAATCCAATTTTACAAACCAATTTGAGCATGTTTGGATATAAAAAATTTTAGTGTTGTTGGATTTTTTGATTTGGTTTGGTTAATTTTGAAAAAAGTGGTATGGTTAGTTGTTAGTGGGTATATTAAAATAATATTTAAAATAGAATCATTAAAATTGATTTAATGGAAAAGAAGGAGAGAGATGATTTGAAGTGATGGTTAGTTAAAATAATGTGAGTGGGTGAATAGTGAATTAAGGTAGATGTGGTGTGTACGAATGATTGATTGATATTATTTAATTATATTGATAATATGATGATAGTGGGGTTGAGTTAAAGTTGAATTAAAAAAAGTGATTGAATTAAAATGGTGGATTTTTATTTTTTTTTGAAATTTCTTGTATGCAAACATGCTTTGACTTTATCCTCAACCCAAACCAACTCAAATATTTATTTTATTTTTATTTATTTGTTTATTTATTAAGTATTATCCACAATTGATTTATGTTATTGTTTTAGGTGTGACAAATTAATTAAAAAGATTATAACTAAAGTCCTAATTATTTCAAAAAAATTATATTTCATCATATAATTAAAAAATTACGAACTCAACTAAAATTTGATATTACAGAGATTGGAACAAAATATTAAAATTAGTTAAACGAGGTACAAACATTTCGAATAAAATCATACATCAATTACCATTACTAAATTGCAATTGTGTTCCAGAACATATTAAATTTGGTCTCTGTTTATAGAGAATAAAAAAATAACTAAAGTCTTGTTTAAAAAAAATTATATTTTACCATATAATTAAAAAAATTACGAACTCAATTAAAATTTGATATTACAGAGATTGGAACAAACTATTAAAATTAGTTAAACGAGGTACAAACATTTCGAATAAAATCATACATCAATTACCATTACTAAATGGTAATTGTGTTCCAAAACATATCAAATGTGGTCTCTGTTTATAGAGAATGAAAAAATAAAAATTTTGGTATTTTTAATTTTTTATTTTTAATATAAATTAACCACTAAAAATACAAATTACTTTTTATCTTATTTAAAAAATACACTTGTCCAATAAAATCTCGACAAGTGTCTCAAATCCCTCCCCCAACCGGTTGTGACCAAGTTCACACGCATTTTTCTTGTTTTTTTTTTCATTTTTTTTTTGTCCATTTTTATGGTGACCCAAGGTATTGGGTCACCGATAAAGATAATTTGAGAAATTCACCCACATTCCCTTAAAAAAAACATCATCTGCCATGTAAGAAATAAATTTAATTTATACAAAATTATTTTCTAATGTAATTAAAAGTGATCATGGTCTAATTTATGTGGTAATAAAAAAATAGACCAAACGTACTATTTAGTTTTTTTTTTAACTGGAGTACATACTTGAGTAGTCAGCAATTATTCACATTTTATTTTTTAATAGATAAAGCATATGAGAAATATTGATGGGTATTGATGATTTTCTCTGCGCAACACCTCTCCATGTTCGCGGCTTCTTCTGGCCAGATATATAACATTTGGCAACAAATTTCAACTTTGAGGAGATCTCGAGTAAATTGCATATTCTCAGGTTTTATTTTTTACATCATCTCGAGAGAAAGATCTAGCCAATTTATATATATATATATATATAGGGTCGCACTCACATGAGAATGGTGCTTAGTGAAGAAACGAGAATAAATTTCAGCCATCGCATCGGATAATCCAACAGCTAAAAAAAATGTCAATTGTCTCACTCATTAAGGATAGATTAGTAACTATACTATCATCCACCACCAACCTACTACACGTGACCAACACCCACTTTTCTCTCTCTGCCCCACTTTTCTCTTTCTCTCTCCCCCAACGTTTCTTTTTCTTTCTCTCTCCCGACGACATCTATGTTTGATGCTCCTCCCGCACCTGCCGTTCCTCCAATGTCCGCCGCCGCTCCAACTCCAGGACCAGAGCCGCCGTCTGTACGCTGCCGCGTCAATCTCCTTCGCAGAGTCGGGCAAGCACTCCGTCTCCACTGTTAACAAATTGCAGATCTGGCCGAGCCCTCCGACGCCGTCACGATTCCACAGGTGCTCCGGCAACGTCTAAAACCAAGGGCACTGCTGGAAGACGTGAGTCCCGATTCCACAGGTTCTCCAGCGACGTCTGCCATGTGCCACCTCGCTGCCGGAAGACGTGGGTCCCTTCGACGTCGTCCAACCCACCATGTCCGACGTCGTCCTCCGCCTCGAAAGTTATGTCATACACCGGCCGCCGTCGAAACCATCGTACGTACTCCACCTCGCTACATCGGAAAATCGACAGTCAAGCTCAGCCGCCATGGCGGTTTTACAGCCGGAAAAAAACCTTCATCTAGTACTGCAGTGGCTCTCTTATCGACGGGATAATTTACGCCGTTAACAGCGACGTCGGATGTCGCCGGCCGGAAGAAGGTGACGCGCAGACACATTGGTGGTAGAAAAACAGTTTGGGAATTTGGGCATTTTTTTAAAAAATTAAATGATCTTCAAGGGCTTGGTTGCAATTTAATGAAATTTGATTATATTTCAATTTGGTTCATGTGCCAAATCTGAAATTCATAGAAAGTATAATAAATACATATTATTATAAATAAAATGCACAATATATTATGTATATTCAAATTAAATATAACTGCGATTCGAGTGCAAAATAGTGTTATACGAAATGCACATTAATGACGGATACAGTACACAATAATGGATGACACTGATTAAACTAAATTTTTGAATCGAACTTTTACAAGTTGGTTCTATCATCTGTTTTCAATTTAAAAAATCAGTTATGTCGGTTAAATGTCTTCTTTATTTTTTTAAATAATAAAACCAACCAAACTATATAAAAAACAATATATTTTTATATTTCTTATATGTATATTAGAATTTTCAAACAAAATATAAAACAAAATATAAAATATGAATATTAAAATTCTAAATATAAATTATAAATCATTTCGACTGTTTAGTTTAATTCGGTTAACCCAACGAATAAACCGATTATTTCATTCCAGTTTTAGCCTGGTCTAGATAGAGTAATAAAAATGAAATATTTTGAATAATTTGTGTTGGAATAAAATAATAGAAATATTAAATAAAAATATAAAAATAATAAATATATCACATTAGTGGCTATCATACTACACAATATTGTTAAACAAGACGCACATTAATGAAAGACAGATTGCACAATATTGTCAGATCAAATGAGTATAAAAATATTAAATAAAAATTATAAATGATAATTTTATTTTAATATATAAATAATTTATTAATTGCATAATCATGTTAATTAAAAATATGCATTATTATTTATTAATAAAATTGTAACGAATTAAAAAAAATACACGCACAAGACGATGCACAATAATGTTAGACTAAATGTACATTATTTTAAGTATGAATGCACAACATCAGATTCACAATTTCATATATTATGTTTTTCAACCAAAAACCAATATAAACTTATTAAAATAAATTATTAAAATACTGAATATAATATTAACCGGAAAAATACACAACATAATTAATATTAGTTTTAATTCATGTTGCACACAAGTAACAGAGAAATTGCACAATCGTGTTAGACATGTTGCACATTAATGTATATCAGACTGCACAGTGACCGAGAACGACCGAACTAAGATATTTTCAATTCGGATTTTTTATATTTCAACTTAATTATTGATTATTCTACTTTAAAAAATCTAAATATTTCGATTATATGTCGACATTATTATTTAAAACGACGAAAACAACAAAACCAACAGAACGATAAGCATTGCAAAATGTATACCTTAACTAAATTACGATGTTATTTTTAATGTGCATTTTAACATACAATAATGTGCATTTTTTGTATTATAATGTGCACTTATGGCACTTTTAATGAATTACAAGACTGCCATACATATTAAAATACAACAAAAATAGGAAATTTAAGATATTAAATTATTAAATGATAAAATACTAATCATATTTTAATTAATTATATATTTGACCCTTGAACTCAATTATAATTTATCTATGTTTATAAAATTGCTATTGAATCCTTCTACCCTATCAAATTCTCAAAAAACAAACCCCATTCTACAAACACCCAACCACCTCCTCCCCCCTCTCCCACCAACGAGAACCTCCTCCGATGGGCCGACGGTCGTCAGTCCACGACCACATCACCTCCCACCGCCGACCCCAAAATGCAGCCACCACTGTCATTCAAAAATTTTGTCCAAAATAAGACCAAATTCCAAAAACACCATTCAATCACTTCTTTTTCAGATACAACTCGCCGCCGACAACACCCGACCGCCGGATTCACAGTCAGGCCGCCCTCAACGCCGCCATCCCCACCGCCGCGATGTGGTTCGAGATCAGCAACAAATCACATAACCCTAAAATTGCCCCCAATCACCCAAGTCGGCTCTGAACTTCCTTACCGGTGACATACACTCGTCACTGAACTTCCTCACCGGTTTGGCATCAGCTGCTAGGTCGCCTCTGCTCCGCCTCCTGTGGAAGACGACGCGAGAGCGGCGCCGCCGCATAGGATCTGGATGAGGCAAACGGCTAACGGCTAACGGCGACCGGATCTGAGGCTGTCAGCGGGAGGACACCGACGAGATTGGTTGCCTAAGCACGACGGAGGAACGACCGACGTCTCCAGTGCCGCGATTGGCGGCGGACGGCAGATGTACGGCTGGAGTCTCTTGCGTCGCAGTTGGCGGCTGGCGGTGGAGTCACGGAGGAGGTACGGCGGCGGGCTGTTCTCCTGTGTGTGTGTGTGTGTTGCTTAGATCTGAAATCCATTGGTATAATGGAGGAGGATCATGAAAGAGAAATCCATATTTAATTGGTGAGGGGGTCCTACATAATATATGTGTATTGACCGATTTATCCTTAATTATTGATTAAATATACATATTTAATCATACTATGATTAAATAATTATCAAATTGTCATTAATGATTGACCAAAATTTGACTTAATCATCACCATGTTATGATGTATCCAATAATCCAGATCCATTCTTATTTCTTTCACTATGATTCATTTTTTCGCTCGGTTTGATCTTTGTTTCTTCTAGGACAATCTTCAAGTAATTTTCTTAACTGGATTGTGTAAACCCTTTTCCGCTTTCATTGTTTTTGCAAATGTTGTAGTTGTGCGTGATTTTTGGGATATTGTGGAAGTGGATTTGATGTTGATCTGTGATTTATTAGAAGCAAATATACCCTCAGTCACCTCCCATAGCTAATTCTAGTGGAGTTTTTCGTTGATTCACTTTGCAAAGCACAAATATCCACTCTGAATTGCGAAATTCTTACTTGTTCTTTAAATCCTTTTAATCTTTGATACACTGATCAGCCGAAGAAGACAAAGTCTACTTTTCTAATTTTTTTTTGGTGGCCAATCTGATTTTATCGCTTTTTATTACAGTAACATAAAATGCCATCTATCATTTTCCAAAGCCTCTTTGTCTGTCGTGTCCGTCAGAAGTTTATCTACATGTTCAACTACATCATTCTTGCAGAAATCCCAATTATCGCCTTCTGTCGCAGTACGTTGAAATATTTTCCATTGCCATTAGTTGTTTTGATTTTTCGAGCCTTTAGATTCCGTTTCATAATGTAATTCTGTTTCAGACTCGCTTTGTCGGGTTAAGTAGCATTACTTTATGATGCAATTTATGTTGATTGTGGGCTCTTTCTTTTTGCTGCAAAATTTGGGTTTGTTTAGTCGACTCTTGATTAGCTGTGATTTTGTTGTGAAAAACTTCGTTGTTTGTGAGATTCGCATAGTGGATAATAAAGCACATGAAGTAGTGAGAACTTGTGTGTGTGTGTGTGTGTTATAGGTCAAGCCCGTGGTTTTCTTGTGTGTAAAGTTTGCTCTTTTTTTGCATTTCGAGTGAGTTGGTGTCTAATGTTACTTGAAATATCTTGCAGTGAGATGGTGTTAACATAGTAAAACATATATTAACACTTACTTAGTTCGATTTTAGATGGGTTTTAAGTTTACTCACATGATTGTATTTGTGTGTTGTGTTGTTGTTTTATTTATTTATTTATTTATTTTTAATGTAGCTTTTTTCCATACGAATTAATGATTTGTGACACCCGTTTTTTCCATATTATCTTCCTCAGCAAGGATTGGTTTGAACGTAGTAAACCATCTCCTAAGACTTATTTAGTTTTATTTTTTAGGGAAATTTTTATGTATGCTTACCGTTTTTAAGTAATTGCAACATTACCATTCAAGCCAATAAATTTGTGTATACATCTAAGAGATAAAAACTAATTATATTCATGCCTAAAAACAATTACGGGTAAGGTGAACAACCATTCCATATTTGTAGCGCACAATTTCAGGATTCAAGATAGAAAAGATATTAATTCAGTTGAAACAGACGGAAAAGAAAGAGGAAACACGCCGGCGACGAGGTTTTTCTGAAAACACGATTTTCATTAACAGAAAAAAAAAGACGTGGAGCGGCGATCGGATTTTTTTTGTGGGAACTCATCACGTAACAAAACATTGAAGAACGAGAGAAATAGTTTACTCGACAAAGATTTGGAGGTATATTTTGTGATATTGACCTTCATGAAGTCTTAGAAGATGTTGATTTTTTTGTACAGATGGTATATCTATGTTCTCATGTCTTTGGTNATTTCATTTCCAGATGGATCCGAATATGATGAACTTCATACATCATGGGGGTGAATGGGTCATGAATGATTACCGCTGGAGAAGATATCACATTTTCATGAAAAAAATACATAACTGCTACTGAAAATATACCACTACCTTTTCTACTGCGTGTCTTATGCTTTCGTGACCATCCGAGTAGATTTTTGTTTTCCGAGGATCACATATACCAACAAATATACCACACATGTCAAAACATAAAAAACAGGAGGAAAAAGAAAAAATAAAAAAACACTAAAATGTCCATCAAGATATACCAGAACATAACAGAAAGTACCACTAATATACCATAAATATAACAAAATATAAGTTAGATATACCAGAATATAAGTTCAACTAATATATGTCCATCAGAAAGTTCATAAAAACATCGTTGAGATTGTCCTTTCTTCATAAAATGTATTATGAATGATATACTACACATATATCAAACTATATTTTGTGGTGTTTCGTCGACACCGTTTTTCTGCTTTTTTCGAGCCGAATTTGGTAGTTTCGTCTTGGCCATTGAAGAGAATTTTTTATAATTGAGAGAGGTGAACGTGGGGCGGTGCTGGTTTTGCGCAAAGAGAGAAAAGATAGCATAGTGAGAGAGAGAATTAAGTTGGTTCCGCTTTTTTGGTAAGTGAATAATTAATTTCAATTAACTAAAACACTTACTTTAATTTGTCTGGATAATTCCTTAAGAAACCGTTACATCTCGACCATTCTTATTTCAGGTATAAATGTAATTTTTTATGCATAATTTAGTAAATTTATAAATAAGCTTATAATAGGTGTATAAGTGCAATATATATCATAACTTAAAGTAAGGGTGAAAATTCCTCTATTTTTTTATGGTTTATAAGTTTACTCACATGAGTGTATACAGGGCCTGCCCTGGCAAGGGCGACCTGGGCGACGGCCCAAGGCTCAGTTTGTGGGAGGGGCACCGGCCCATATATCATTCCATTATTATATATATTGCTTGAGTTTATTTCTATGAATAAAAAAAAGGTGGAGTTACATGAATTTGTTCAAGTTTACTTTTTCTATTCTCTCCCACTTGCACATTACCCCACAAGTTTACTTTTTCTATTTTCTATAACACATTTTTCTCCCACACACCAAATCACCCGCCTTTTTTTTTTGTCTTTATCATTTTTTTTATCATTTATTTATCCTTCTTCTTTTGAACTTAATTATCTATTTCATCTACTTAGGGGTCATTTACTTTGCATGATGGGATATGACAAAATTATCCCAACAACTTTACAGCTCACCAATCAGTCCCTCGTTTACTTTTGTGGTTGGGATTTAAATAACTAAATCCCATCTTTACTTTGATGGATTAATTGACAACATAAATAAGCAAAATACTAAGTTACCCTTATTTCTGTACCAAAATCGAATTCATCTACCTGCCTTCACTCTCCGCCTCTAAGCCCTAAATCGTCCCCCTCCGCCTTTCAGCCCTAAATCGCCGTGAAGAACTGCGCGACGAGAGATACCAGCTACGTTGCTCCCGACGAGAAGCCGGGACTTCCTGAATTCAGCCGCAGACGACATTCTCCCGACACCCAATAGGTAAACACTGGCTTTTCGATTTTTTCCTTTTTCATGTAATTGAAAAATTCGAGCTTACCTTCCAATCGACGGAGAGCACGAGGGTATCGGAGTTGTGTGTTTCCTTTTTTGGTGATTTAGTATCAGTTTTTTTTTTTCCCCCAATACTGCTTCTATTTCCCAAAAGTTGAGTTCTCGTTTGCCCTGCTAAAGTGGAAATTGTTCGAACCCTAGCAGTCCCAACCCAAAAATCGGCGACGAGAACCTCATAAACACGGATACGACTCCGCCAATTGAACATCCTGCGGTTGGTTTAATTATTTTAAATTTCTGACAATGTTGAGATTCTATTGATTGTGTACTGTGTTACTATTTTTCATGTATGATGCTAATTATGAAGATATGCCACACTTTAGTCGACATTTTTTATTACTGTTGGGTCTTTGTTGGTGTGTTTTAATGTCCGAGCTTCGTCTTCTGTCTTGGGTACGGGTTTACCTATCATAATTTGTACCACAATCGTATTGTGTATGTGTTGCTAGAGATTATGTGTGTTGATGGTATGAAGTTCAAAGGGTTGTATGTGTTGGTAGCCTTTAATCCAGGATTGATATGATTCTCGACTCTTACCATTGAACAGTTTTATGTTCAACATTTGTGTATGCGCAATGGCTTCACAACATTCTCTGTGCTTGGTCAATGAGTTTGTCATATTGTATTAACTTTGTTATAAAGACCCTTTGGCCAAGTACAATTGTTTGATTGATTGTGTTTGTGGGAAATGGTGGAATTAGTTATGTTTTGGGCTGTAGCCATTGAACCTCGGAGGAATCTATTTATTTACTTTGTTGTGTTAATGCTCGTAGAAACAGAAATATTGTCAATAGCTTTATTTAATTAGATTAAATCCATACATGTTTTCCCATGCTCATTTAACTACGTATGTAAGTTTTATTTGTTTCAAGTTATGTTGAAGCTCCAAAACATTCTCGATATTTATTGTTCCATTTTTTTATTTAATGTGACTGTTGCTATTTTGGATTACTAGACCATTACTATCTTATTCTTCTCTTCAGGCAAGCAACATGTCAAATACTTCTCACACGAGTTCAACCAATCGATATAACAGGGCCTATACCCCGTTTGAGGTTAGGCTGTGTGAACATGACGAAGAAGCCGCTGTGTTGACATCAATGACCCCTGAAAACCCAGCCCGAAGGTTCTTTAAATGCCCTCTCCGAAAGGTAAAGTTTTTATAGTTGACTGGCATGTTTAATGTGTTTTGAAGTAGTTGTTTTTTATCCGTACATGAAGTTTTGCCTCTGATTTATGTTCATTGTTCATAGCCCGAACCGCCTTGTCGCCTATTTGAGTGGATTGATCCCGAGTTGCCGCCGTTCCAAAAGGGTTGTTTCAACAAGCTGAAGGCTGAAAAGGATAGGTTGCACGAGCAACTAATGTGCAAAAATGTAATGGAGAAATTGCTATCGGAGAGGTTGGAGTTAAAAGCCACCGAGATCAAAGCACTGGAAGAGGCGAATATTCGGATAATGACTGATTTGGAGATTGCAACAACAGAAAAAGTTGAACTACAGTCGAGACTTGATGATGTTGTACGTCAAGCTCGAAAGTTGGAGAAGAAGGTCACACTCATGAAATGTACCTTTTGGTTCATCGTTTTTGTTGTTTCACTCTTTTGTTTTTTTAAGTAAGCTTGTGTAGAATTAAACATGTTGATGTTTAATGGTAGTCTATTTTGGTTTTGAAAAACATAAATATGTTTTCTAAACAACTATGTTCTATTATTGTGACAGATGGTCATTGCATGGACCCTTTAGTTGGGTAAACCTTGCACTATGATTTATATTCCCATTATGTGTTTTCGTATGACGTGTTATGACAGCTCATGGTGGGGGTCTATAGGTAGGCTGAAGCTTGCTTTTCTTTAAAGCTGATTTGATTTGACTACTAAGGGACTTCACCACCATGTTGAACATCATGTGTACATGTCAGGGATGCCAAAAATAATTGACACCCGTATCAGTGAGGTTTATGTGTATCTAATTTGGCACGCTAAAATTGAAGATATGTTACATCTCGTAACATATAAAATAAATTTTGATGTTGAACCTGTGCGTAGAAGTGACAACTATTAATGCATCTGAACATACAGTCATACTGCGTAAAGGACTTGTTATGACCATTCATGTTAAATTATTTGTTTTTATCACAGTAAAAATGACATGATATGACAACACCTGCATAGATGATACAATCTATGTCTACAGCATTGTTCATCTTTTCTGCAAAGGTGACACGCTATGCCAACTCATGCTACGATAATGGTCAATGGTTACGTGTTTTCTTTAAATAGGTCCTTATCATCTTCTCTAATTTAAATAAATTACATGCATTATT
Organism: Striga asiatica; assembly: GCA_008636005.1. Taxonomy (NCBI): domain Eukaryota; kingdom Viridiplantae; phylum Streptophyta; class Magnoliopsida; order Lamiales; family Orobanchaceae; genus Striga; species Striga asiatica. The sequence goes on from BKCP01005627.1 coordinate 1,233,032, forward strand.
GGTCCTGTGGCATTAAATTTATTTGCATTATTGGTACTGTTGAAAGAGCATGCGCACATCACCTAAGAGACCATCAAATGCATTGTCTCGTCATCTTTTTCGTCAAAAAAATTAGATTCCAAGGGACAGACTATGACAATTCACTACACATGACTAGAGGTAGCTTTAAGCTAATTCTGCAAATCCGACATGATTAGACAACACTAGCATGAAGACCAAAAATCTTGCCTTACACCTTCGAATGCATGATTGATCTTGGTGCCCGAAATTTTTGCTATTTAAACACCATAATGTAGAACATGTATTCCACAACCATAGCAGTAAGTAGGCAAATATTACTGAACTGTTATTAAAACTTGAACAATTTTCTACTTCATAAAATTGCGATGGCTCCTAATTTTGGTTTAGTGCAGGCAGACAATCTGTACGACCTAAATTGGACACCAAAGTTTGATGACTTTCTTATCAACTACTTACTTGAAGATAAGCTATGTGGTATCTTTGTTCCAAATGCAGATAATACTGAGTCCATACTTGGTGCTACGTAAGCATTCAATGCGTGGTTTAGCAAGAGTTTCACGATGGAGTACATCGGAACACGCGTTGGAGTTTTGGAGAAATGACATGATGTTTTCACGGCTCTGAAAGACAAGGCTGGTGTTCAATACGATGTCGGCCATAACAAGTACCATGCTTCGGGTAGCACTTGGGATGAAATGCTAAGGGTGAGTTTTGTCGAAAATAAATGCATTTTCATTTGTTATACCAACAAGTACCATAATTTATATTTTTTTCCCCAACGTAGTGGGATGACTTTTCCCTGGCGTACATGACGGAAGGTGATCCACATCATAACAAACTTGTGGAGTTGTTTCACGAGGAGCCACCGTACATAAATCCTTTGCAGTGGTGTATCATTTCTGACAGCAACGACGAAGGCAAGAAGAAGGGCAGTAAGGGGCGTGGCAAAGGTGTTGAAGTTATCGATGTGGAGGAGTACCCTCCAAACCGTCTGCCACCGAGTAGGTTAGTTCCCTACCCCGCTCGAACTAACATCCCCCGTAAGAAACAACCACCACGTCCGGCCTTTTATTTGGGTAGCAGTTCAAAGGGCCCAAAAAAGAAGCAATCCATACACAGTCAAACCGGGTCAACTGATGGCTCTGTGAACCAACCCACAAACGACAACTCCTCTCACGGTGCACATGAAGCTGAGGAAAATTCTGTATCTACTGCATGTTCCGCCACTCCTATGGACTACGCGCATGATTGGCCGTGGAATTAGCTTCGTCACTATATATTTCCCTTCTATGTTTGTTCTTGTTTCGGTGGTGTATTTTAATGTTAGTTGCGCTTGGTTGTTTGTTTAAGTGCTTTACTATGTTTGTTATTGTTTCGGTGTTGTACCCGTGTGTCACTTCATGTTCCTAGTTGTCTGTTATGTAGTCGTTCCATTGACAAGCTGTACCCGTTGTTGTTCCATTGACAAGAAGTTTGTAATGCTATTTGTGGTTGGTGGTTTGTTCCATTGTTTCGTTGTTGTACCCGTAAAGATTCATTCACAAGATGATATAAACCATAAAAATTGTCCTAATAAACATAACAATCCGTTAACACAAAAGTGTTAAATAATGTCACATCAAAAGACCATAAGGACAGAACAAAAGTGTTTAAATGTTTGTCGTTCAGATACATGCTACACAGAAATTTTTACCACTCTAAACCGGGAATACCTAAACGGAATAAGTGTAAAGACCCACTCCGAATCCTCCACAATGCCATTTTCTTCAAAGAATTGGCGCTATCGCCATCCTTCAGCCGCCTCTTACCATGATTCCGGTCGATAGACATCGAATATTTGTCCCCCCTGAACATAAGCACAGCAATGTCTATCTCCGGAACCTGGCCTTCAATATGTGGGTTCCAAAACTGCATTGGTATTGGCTTCACAACAACAAGAAAAAAAATATTAAAATACATAACATTTTATTAATAAATATGCAAGAACAATGTATACGAAAAAACATGATGCATATTTTATTAATAAATATGCAAGAACAATATATAAGAAAAAAATATTAAATTACATAATTTTTTATTAATAAATATGCAATCACTTACCAACAGTGCACACTCGACATAAGTTTTTTTTTTATTTTTATGCTAAACCGGTGCTGTGGAGGCCTCTCAATATCATTAGCCGTGTAGACCTTGACATTGAATGTTCTGAAATCATCTCGTTCAAAATAGAGGTAATACTCGTTACGTATATTCTCTGATTGAACGTAATACTGCCACCCATTGGCAAAATGCAAAAAGTCCCCGGGTTATAATCGACCCCAGACGAAAGCCTGCACATTTCCATTGGGTAGCGACGGCCTTCAACAGTTATGAGAGTAACGGGAAAATGCATCGTGTGTTGCCCAAAATAAACTTCCGCAACGCTTATGTCCTAAGAAATTGGTAATGTCATGTTTATAAATAGTACACAACTGAAGTGGCAACACACAAAAAAACCACCCTTAACACTAATGTCGTATTTAATATAGAACCTTAAAACGTAAGAATTAAAAAAATTTATCCACATTTTATTATTTGTATATCTTTATTGATATTTTTATTTTCCCTTTTCTTTGGGTTCTACATACATGAAAATGTACCATATCATACCGTGGCCCAAACTGTGAATATTACTTGAATATTACTCGAAGTGAGTATGTTGAACTTACCAGTGTGGGTTGGTTTGACATGTCCATAGACATGTAGAAACACCCCCATGGCGGATCGTCCCTATAGATAGACATGTTGAACCTGCGACAATCGATTATAACATAATATAACAACGATAACCAATATGACCAACAAGGATAACCAATATTCTATGCTAACCGTGGAATGCAAAAGACGTTCATCATTACTCATACAACGTACGATTCAAAAACATGTTCACAATTATAAGAAACACAACACATACTTTTGTTCTAAAAAAAAAAACACAAAACCACGCAATAAAAGTTCATACAATTTACATAACAAAACGAAACACGACAATTCTCCATCACCAACACTACCCCCGACCATCGCGCATGGCCCTCACCATGAGCGCCCTATCGTCTAGCCCCAAGACCATGAACATAGCAAGCTCCCTCGCATTGTTGCACAAACGGAGGCCTATAACCATTCGCTCCTCCGCTGATAGAAAGTGGAAAACACGAAGCGCATCAATTACTTCTGTCATCTGCGCCTGTGTCTCCTGAGTCTGTGCCGCTTGCTCGTTCGCCATTCTGGCAGCGATATCAGCCAACCGGCCATCCGTGTTTAGGGAGAACGTTTCCATTACATCGATGAAATGGTCGTCCATCAAGTTAGAGGACCTCCGTTTGGTGCCTCTCGTCCTTCCTCCTCTCCTGGAGCTACCCTCGTCATTCCCCGGGCCACCATCACATGGTGTGGGCTGCGTGGTTTGCGATGGGATCTTATCGTCCTCTTTGTTCGGGGGGTCCTGCTGCACATCTTCAGCCGCGTCTACGAAAGTCTGTGCCTCATTACCAGAGGCTCTGTCTTTCCCAAAGATTACCTCCCAATCGTCGAAGTGGGGGAAAGACTTGTTCCTCAGTCCTTTCGCATGAGGATCAACCTATTGGTCATGTATTTGGTAGCAAAATATGTAATGAGGAAATGTAAATGTTTAGAAATATATAGACGACGCAAGAGTTGGTTTTATACGTAAAAGCAAACCTTTAGCCAAGCAGTCCACTTCTCATCGTCACATGAGAAGCTTTTGGAGATATCATTCCATCCCATACCCGAGTTATTTAATTTTATGTTGGCCAGGTTCGCATAGGTTTTCTTCCAAACATGCATTTTGGAAGTTATGTGCGGGTCAGCACGAATTTGACATTGAGGATGAAATTTCTTCATCTTTTTTTCCAACTGAAATGTGTAGCCCGTTCTAAAGCTGTTTTCCGTTTTCCAACCCTCGACTACAATCTCCTTAAGAGCATTAATTAAGACACCCTCTTCTTGCGATGTCTAAACACGGCGTTTTGAGGTAGAGCCGGTCTCTTTCCCGGTATCCGCTGTAAATGATGGTTCCATAGCAAATATCCTGTAGCGACAATAATGTTGTAGCAACTTTTTTTTTCGGTAATAAAGAATTTCCAAATAAAGCTATATAAAAGGTGTCGTAAAACAAAATAGCATACTACACAAACACAAGAATATGTAATGCCGATAATCAACATAACAACATATTCAACAACCTTGATATTGTATAATAAAAAAAATATTTAATATAAGAACATTTTTCACCATTACTTAGTTTGCGAAGATTCTTATAATACATAGAGGTAGCAAAAATATGTTTGTTTATCCATTAGGGTACACAACCCTGCCATTCTGTGAACATTTGTTGGGCTAAGAGATCGTGCTTCTGGTTCCATTCGTGACTGCATTCAACTTGATCTATGTAGTCGTCGTCAGACGTTGGGTTCGAAGGTACTGGAAATTCTGGAATCTCATTCTCTATGGGGTCTTCGGGCGTTGTTTTACGTATAAAATTGTGAATAAGCGCGCACGCCATGATAATGCGATTTTGGGTCCGAATGGGGTAAAAGGAGTTACTTCTAATAATTGACCATCGCATTTTTAGAATGCCAAAAACACGTTCAATCGCGTTTCTAGCTTTGGCGTGGCGAAGGTTGTAGAGTTCTCTAAAGTTTTGTGGAGCGCGGGACCCTGTACCCCATTCGTCTAAGTGATATCTAACACCCCTATAGGGTGCTAGAAAGCCATGACCATTAGTGTAACCACCATCCACCAAATAATAGTTTCCTGCGTTATAAACGATTGTGTTATGTTTGATTTAGTGTTTTACGGGTGGGTTCTGTTTACACAGTTTATACTATAAATAAGAAAAATACCGTTTGGGACTCGAAGAGAATTTCCCCTAGTGATTGCATCTCTCAGTACTCGATTATCTGCAGCAGACCCCTCCCAGCCACAAAGCATGTACACGAAGTTCATATTTCTATCGCACACCCCAAGTACATTAACTGATACTTGACCGTTTCGATTCCTATATCTTCCCTTATCTTTCGACGGGACTCGAACGTTAATATATGTACCATCTAGTGCTCCTAGACACCCCTAACCAAGGAAAAAAATGGTATTAGTTTGGAAGAAGTAGAGAAGAAAATTTTGACTGAGAGTTGTTAAGGGTCTTGTGTTGTAGGCTACCTTGAAAAATTTCCACCGTTCATCTGAACAGTCATCCTCAACTGGCTGAGGTTTCGCGGCTAGAACGGTGTAAAGGCGGATTACCGCATCAAGTACACGATTAAAGTACTTGCTTACAGTTCTACCTGATCTCGTAAAATAATTTCAAGGTGACATTCTTCTTGTTATATGCGAGGATTGAAAGAAATATAGCAACTTGTTCACTCGGTGCAACGTTTCTAGATTGAACAAGACCCCCTAAATTTTCAAGGAGGAAACAAAGGCGACCAAAACAGTTTCTATCCATACGGAGGTTTTCAAGGCAAGTGGTGTCGCTGACGTCGACTAGCCTTTGCATGTGACTCACTTGAAGGGGCACTCTATCCCTCAATCGGTATGTTAGTCCGCTAGTCAACGAACGTCGACGGCGGCGAGGGAGTATGAACTTGTGGTAGTAGTAATTAGCTACTATGAAAAAAAAAACGAGCACCAAGAACAATCTCTTCCAAAAGAGTGAGAATTAGTAATTTGTATCGCACGTTATCCATCTACAAAGATTGGAAAACATACGGACTTCACCAATTCAATGATCTTAATGTTGAACTCTACGAGCATTGGGAAAATATTAGACATCTCAAATGGTGTGAACATGAGCATGGAAAATTCATTTACTTTTGTTAAACTGGGTTCATATTTCCTTGCCATGTGTGTCAACTCCGTGTAAGTAGTAGACATTATGCAGAAAGGAAGTGTTGAATTTTATTCACATAATACAAATTAATACCCCACAGTTCCCTGCATCAACTAATATAGGCTCCAAAAATGTAACCTCTGAGCACATTCTCAACACAATGTACAGCCACACAATTCCGGACAAAAACATAGCAATACGTTGAACACAAAACAGAACAATGCATAATAAACCACAAAAGAAGCAGACTTTGGAATAGTTCCACTAACAAAAAAAATTGATTTCAAACATGGAAACTGAAGCTGAAAGCATGATTTGTAACATGGAAACTGAAGCTGAAAGCTGAAACTGGTGTTTGTCCCATTTTTGTTGCGTTTTTCGTTGTTATTTTGTCCCTCATATTGAGTCATTTAGATGGTTTTAGGATCATTTTGTCATTTATTATGTGTTTTGCGTTCATTTGAGTGTTGCGATGTTTTCCGTTTGTTTTCCGGTCTTTTTCTGTTCTCTTTTCGTTTTTGGTGTGTAGTTTGAAGACCTCGGGAGAACAGGTTTTCGAGAATCTTTTGGGGAAGCTGATACCATTAGATAGAGGGGTTCGTTAGTGACACGTAGGAAAAAACGGAACTCAATTCTGAGTTAAAACGAACCCGAACGAGCAAAAATCGTAAGATGGTGCAGTGCAGATTTTGGTCTCCGCGGCCGCGACCCATTCTTCGCCGCGGCCGCGGCGCAGAAAAGCTGCCAGGTCCCAAATTTCAGCAATGAAAATCCCGCGGCCTCGGAGCTCTCCGCGGCCGTGGAGGGCGCGTTTCAATCTTTAAAACCCAATTTCTGCGATTTTTGACAAGAGGGGAGAGAGATCTTCTTCTTCTTCTTCTTCTTCTTCTTCTTCTTCTTCCACCACTTTATTTTATTTTCTTTCAAGGATTAAGCTTGTATTATGGATTCAACTCTTGGACTTGGATTGATTGTAAGTTTAATTTTTCTTTGAATTAATTCATGCATAATGGTTAATTTAGGAGAAATACTTTGTTGTGTTGAATCAATAATGAGTAGCTAATCCTTTCTGCTAGGGATAGGGGATGATTGTTCTTGATTGATTTCGTTATTATTGGGCTTTAATTTGTTCCTGCTTGTGCGAGTTGCTTTAATTAGGGTTAATTAATTCTTACTTGATAACTTGATATAATCGAAGGGTGACACTTCGATCTTGCAATTGGTATCAATTGAATGTTAATTTGTCGAGTTAGGGTTTGTTGGTTCTATATGATTAGTTGATTAAACACCTTCTAGTTGAATTAGCGACTTTTAGAACCGAAAGGGGAGAAGTCGTAGACCGAGGCTCGCATGAGATAGATGATTTCGTAACTGAATAGTCTATAGGTTTTGGATTGAAATACATACTTGCCGATGACCCGTCTCTTGTTACGAAAAGTTATTGAGACTGGGATAATTGACATGTGTTGTATGCTCGAGCTAGCTCGTCTATGTTCAATCCCTTGTTACGAAGAGTTATTGGGAGCGAACCGCTAGATGTCTAAGCGAGAGTGTCAATCTCAAACCGAACAATTGATTGTCCGGTTTTGCTTAGAACTTGAATAAATTATCCCCGATTTCCTAGCTTCTTTATCGCTTTCTAGTTCGTACTTTAGGTTCGTTTTTGTTTGCTGTTGATTCCTTAGTTGATAATATATTCCTCATTTCTGATTAGAGTGTTTAGGTTTTTATCTTCTTTTTGTGTGAAATCAATACCGAAGTTAAATTCCGAACCGCCTTCCTCGAGAGATCGACCCGGGAAACGAATCCTTGATTCGATACTCGGTAAAAATAACAATTTGTGCTACAACAAATTTGGCGCCGTTGCCGGGGAAGGCAAGTAGGATATTTAGTTTTGGTGTTTGATTTTATTTTCTGTGTTTCTCTTCATTTTGTGTTTTTCGTATATTTGTTCTTTCTTTTGTGTGTCTTTGTTTTTCTCTCTGTTTCTGTTTTTGTGTTTTCTTTTCTTCCCTTTCGTGGCTACGTGTTGTTGTTCTGTTTTGGTGTGCAGGTAATATGAACTTCAATCACGGGTACTCCTCTCTGCACTACCCCTCTTGGAAAAATGAGCCGAGCTATTCCGCCGGGTACCACACCCAATCTTATCCGTACTCCTCTGAGCAGTGCTGGCACCATTTTTCGGTTGAGCAAACTTATGAGTCCTACAAGCATAATGAAAAGCTCGACCGGATTCTCGATTTTATAACATCTCAATCAACTCGAGAAGAAGAGGCCGCATACATTGCCAAACTCGATCTCATCTGAGATCGATTGATGGCCCGAGCTAAACAAGAGGAGGAGATCGAGCTCAGATGTGCCCGATTGAGCGAGCACGTGAAAAGTCTAGCAAGGCGCATCGACTCGATCGAGTCCCAGGCCCACAAGCTCGAGGTTGTGGACCCACATCCCATGCCCGAGCATCTAAATGAGCTACATGACGACTCCTCAGAGTACAATGCTAAGCTCGACCTCATCCTCGATTGGATGATGGCCCGAGAAAACCAAGAAAAGGAGATTGAGCTTGGATGTGCTCGGCTGAGCACACAAATAGATAGCCTCACTGTACGTCTCGATTCGATTGAGGCACAAGTCGACAACCCACACCTCATGCTTGATACTCAAGCCCGTACGATGAAGCGAATGTGTGAGGCCGAAGAAGATGATGAGCTCCAGCGAGACGTTGATGTTATTTCAGAGGAGGAGATCCATGGGCTTGATTCTCAAGTCACTCCTCCCGCTACCGAGATGGAGCATTTACCTTCGGAACCATTACACTGTGCTACCAAGTGGGCCAGATTTAGCTCGACTTGTTCCACGGATGTGCTCGTTGTCCCTGAGGTTGATGATAGAGCTCGAGTGGGAAAAGCTCTATGTTGGTACTTGGTGATTGTTCGTGCCCGAGACCACTTCAGACAGAACATAGCCACCCGGATCCACTAGGCCTGCCTTCTTGCCACATTTCCTATGCTTCCACTGCTAGAGAATACGAAGGCGTGGCATGATCGCCATTTGTTTCTGGATCCTGGTTGATTCATGTACAGGTTTCGTCAAGCTAATGACGTAAAACAAGCGCTTCTTGGAAGGCAACCCAAGTGATATTTACTGCTTTCTTAGCTAATTTCGTTTATGCATTTTTTGTTTTTATTCTTTTAATAATTGGAGTTGGAGGTTTGTGGTTTTCTCTCGGACAGGACGTATCGAGCGTTGGGACGAGCGTAGACGAGTGGCTTGTACATGAACGCTTAACTCCTCGACGTTGCTTCGGTTTGCACACCTTTCTCTTTTATTTTTGTTGAGTGTATTTTGTTTTAGATTTTGTGTCGTTTTGTTGGACGCTAAATTGGTTCATGATGTGAAATTGCTAAGTTTTGATATTTGAGCTTCCCGGTTATGTGTGGAAGCAATGAGGACATTGCTTCATTTTAAGTGTGGGGGAGTTTACTTGGATTTTGAATACTTATATGGTGGACCGGTCTAGTATCTAGGTTGTTTTTGTTTTCAAGCATGTGGTATTGGTGAAACGTTTGAATTGTTTGATTGATGTTTAGCAAGATTGAGAAGTTGTGACGACGGTCGTGTGGACCATGTTTTCTATATTTGCTTAAGCCTTGAATGACAAATTGCTACCTTGTGAGGTTTGAGCCTTGTTTTCTTTGCTTGTGAGTATTGGTTGTATTCTCGTATAACTAGAACTTGCCTTGAGTCTATTTGAAAGAGGTTGATTGAATTTTGAGTTGCAAAGATGACGGAGGCACTTTGTTGTTATAGCTCGTTTTGCCGTGTTCATTGACCTTTACCGAAAACTCTCCACTAGTAGCCATGTTGAGCTTAAAGCCCTTTCTTGTCAACCCGTTGATTGATTGGTGTGATATGTGGTGAATTGGTGGCATTTCGTTGAATGAGACGGACATTGGGTGCATTTGGTTGCTT